>JARYGA010054246.1:0-15252 GCA_030545235.1 Helianthus tuberosus
TGATTTGTATGTCCTTGATATGAGCCAAGCTATCACAACGTCTGCACAAGCAACTTGTTTCGTTTCCAAAGCCACAGAAAAAGACACAATCTCTTGGCACAGACGAATGGGTCACATTCACTTACGCAAAATGAATCATTTGGTATCAAATGAATTGGTGAATGGTGTTCCCCTTAAAAACTTCCATCTTCAAGACGTCTGTGTCTCGTGCCAAAAAGGAAAACAAACGAAGAAGCGACACCCTACAAAGAAAATCAACACGGTGGCGGTTCCTCTTGAACGTTTGCACATGGATTTGTTCGGTCCTGTCAAGCACAAAAGCATTAGGAATGATCAATATTGCCTCGTGATAACTGATGATTATTCAAGATTTTCTTGGGTGGCGTTCATGGCACATAAGAGTGAAACCTTCGGTATTATCAAAAACTTGATCATTCAGATTGAGAATCTCTATAACTTGAAGGTTAGGCGGATACGTAGCGACAATGGTACTGAATTCAAAAATCATGCCATGGCGGAGTTTTGCACTTCAAAAGGTATTCTTCACGAATTTAGTGCAGCTTACACTCCTCAACAGAATGGCTTCGCTGAACGTAAGAACCGCACATTGATCGAGACTGCTAGGACAATGTTGGTAGAGTCACAATTGCCGATTCCATTCTGGACTGAAGCTGTGGCCTCTGCATGTTATACGTTGAACCGAGTCCTTACAGTCAAAAGGCACAACAAGACCTGCTTTGAGCTTATTAACAAACGGAAACCTGACTTGTCATATCTCGAACCGTTTGGAGCTCCTTGCACAATAATCGATCCTAATGGAAAGTTTGGGGCAAGAGCAATTGAGGGATACTTTCTTGGGTATTCCACTCCAAACCTACGAGTCTGGAATCTAGAGACTAAAAGGGTCGAGGAATGGTCTGAAGTCAGAGTACAAAGGCACACTTTGCCAGTTAGAAATCCTGGTCAGCCTTGGATGTTTGAGTACGATGACTTTTTCAATTCGATCAATGTTGAAGCAGTTGAAGAAAATGCTGCGGCTATGATGTTTTTCGAGAGTAACAACGCAACAGATTCACCGTTGGTTCGTCCCATTATTGTCAATCAAGAACCATCTTCGGTGAACAATAATGCTCTCGACAATGAGGATTTTCAAGATGCTACCGAATTGAACGAATCTTCAGAGGATGATGAATTTCTAGATGCAAATCAAGAAGCTCCAACAGCAGTACATGGTACTTCAGAAGGTACACCTCCAGTGGATGTCCCTAGAACAGCTGAAGCTACTGCATCATCCTCTTCGTCAATTCCGGGCCTTGAATTGATTGTTGATCTCAATCTCAACAATCTGGGTACAAATATTCCAGTTCAAGATAATCCAGAAACAAGGATTCATAATACCCATCCTCAACAAAACATCATCGGGAATGTACAAAGTGGCGTTCAAACAAGAAACATGTTGCGAAACAACAACAATGCAGGCTTGTATGCAACTATCCGAGAATCTGGTCAACAAAATGATTGGTCTTTCGCGTGTTATGTCTCACAGGAAGAGCCAAGAACTTGGAAAGAAGCTTTGAAAGATAGCTCTTCGGTTGAAGCAATGCAGGAAGAACTGCAACAATTCCAGAAGCTTGGTGTCTGGAAACTCGTAGAGAAACCTGCTGGTTACAAGAAGATTGGTACCCGTTGGGTGTTTAAATGCAAGAAAGATGACCGTGGAATTGTTATTCGGAACAAAGCAAGGCTAGTCGTTCAAGGTTTTCGTCAGATTGAAGGGATCGACTACAACGAAGTGTATGCACCTGTTGCACGTCTAGAAGCAATTCGGATTTTTCTGGCTTATGCCTCATTCAAAGGTTTCAAGGTATACCAGATGGACGTGAAAAGTGCATTCTTACATGGTGTGGTAGAAGAAGAGGTGTACGTCGAACAGCCTCCAGGTTTTGAAGATCCTATCCATCCCGATCGGGTTTGGTTGCTCAACAAAGCTCTCTATGGTCTACATCAAGCACCGCGAGCTTGGTACGCAACCTTATCTAATTATCTGCTGGAGAATGGATTTCGCAGAGGTCTTATCGATTGTACTCTTTTCATCAAAGAACAAGATGGAGATCTTCTACTGGTACAGGTATACGTTGATGATATTATATTTGGTTCTACTAATGATGGTTTGTGTAGGGATTTCGAGCGTGTAATGCAGGATAAATTCGAGATGAGTGCTATGGGGGAAATGACTTTCTTTTTGGGCCTACAAGTACAACAAACCGAGTCTGGGATATTCATCCATCAGACTAAATATGTTGGTGACATCTTGAGCCGGTTCCAGATGTCAGATGCAACGCCCATCGGTACCCCATTGCCGCAAAATCACGGAATTACTCCAGACTTGAAGGGTGAAGCTGTTAGCCCCTCATACTACCGCACGATGATCGGATCTCTTATGTACCTCACAGCATCAAGACCAGATATAATGTACCCAACGTGCCTGCTTGCCAGATATCAAGTGAACCCGAAGGCCTCACATCTTGCAGCTGTAAAAAGGATTTTTCGTTATTTGAAGGGTTACCCTGACACCGGTCTATGGTACCCTAGGGATAATAACTTTGACTTGATCGCATTTAGTGATTCTGATTTTGGCGGATGCAAAATCGACGGCAAATCCACAACGGCTGGATGTCAGTTTTTGGGAAATCGCCTAGTCACATGGCAGTGCAAGAAGCAGACGTGTGTCGCTACATCAACATGCGAAGCTGAATACATTGCTGCATCAAGTTGTTGCTCCCAAGTTCTATGGATCCAACAACAAATGCGTGATTACGGTTTTGAATTCCTAACTACTCCTATTTACGTTGATAATTCTGCTGCCTTACAGATCACTAAAAATCCTGTGCAGCATTCAAAGACTAAGCACATCGAAATTAAGTATCACTTCATACGTGATTGCTTTGAGAAAAGACTAATCGATGTTGCTTATGTCCACACCGATGACCAACGTGCCGACCTTTTTACCAAAGCATTTGACAAATCAAGATTTGACTATTTATTATTGGTAAACGGCATTAAGGTCAAGCAAGAGTAAAACCAACATCGGAAAATCATTTTTGTAAATACCTTTGTGTTTTATATTTTGTCTTAGTTTATTGATTTTAGGGGGAGTAAATCCAAAATTTGAAAAATCCAAAAACATCGAAAAATTTCAAAAACACAAAAACAATAGAAAAACAAAAATGAGTTTCCTGGCGAGAAAAAGAGAAAATGATAGTACATCAGTGGTCTGTCTAAACCTCTTTAAACCTTAAATGAAAAACGATAAGCAGCTCTATATAAGATGTATCGGTAGGCTCACAATCATTTTAAAGTGTGCAGGGTGATATAAACTTATATCCGACTGAAGACTGGGTGGGAACCATTCATTGGCATATGGTCTTAGTACCGAAATTTCGTTTGAGAGATTGCCGAGGTTCTGAGATATTCGGTCTTTATGCTGCTTATCATCTGGGTATCATGGTTGTATCTTTTACCGAAAAATAACGGGGACGCAAGTCTAGATCTTCCATGATACTATACATACGTGTACATACTGCATACGACCTCAATAAGTGATCAACAATCACATGTCCAAACAAAATAAGTGATAAAATATCACAAATTCTTTCCGGGTGTCAAGTTCGTCTCTCTGCTGTACGAAAGTACTGACCTGTTCACGGACTTGCTCCTGTGCCCTCATGCATCGAAAATCAAGTTCCTCATCAATAAGTGATTCTATCACATAGGGCTTGTTTTCAAATCAAAATAAGTGAGAATCTCACATCATATACGGTCAAACAGATGATAATCGGTATACTCACCGGTAAGATGAACCCTCGTGCATACCTTGATACGGGAATGTGTCGTGATGTGGATGAACACCGGTCGGTAAGTATAAATCATACCTTAACGTATCCCCTCGCCATGATTACATCTGATAAGTTGAGCTTAAGTGGACAACAATACCGATAATTGTTATAGGATGCTTATCTTAATGTTAACTAATTGAACAACAAGAGCGTTTTGGCATGACCGTACACTGATATGATTCTCTTACCCTCGAAACTCGCAAAAAGAATGTCTGTATATATTTTTTTTAACTGCTTTCAGTCTTTACATTTGAAATATTCAAAAATACCAAAAAGATTTTATTTCTATCTTATTTTCGATCGTACGATGTTGGAGCTCGAGTCTTCGTTACCTGAAACCTGAACGAAAACCGAAAACGACTAAATCTTCATAAACGGTCGAAATTTGCAAAGTGTTGAAAGTTAAAATTTGAAATTGATAAAATTTGTTAAAACTTTCAAACTGTCGGACGGTGTTTATTTGAACAATGGTCACATGTGTGTCGTTTGCTTATGATATTCCAGGTGGTTGTTCTCATTACGCGTTTAGATTTCTTGCATGTGCAGATTCTAAAGGCAAGGAGAACATAGTCGATGACAAGCTTCGGAATGAAGACACGACGTGAAGGCACTCAAATGATGAAGATGATCGAGTTGCCGCTGACCATCATCAATACCACAAGGATCTCACTTCATAAAGAACAAGACTTTCACGAGCATAACTCAAGGGGGAGCTTATGTTAAGGGGGAGTTTGTCAACACACTTCCTACCTGAACCAGGGGAGTTTGTTGGTACACTTTCTGCTTTCAAGACGTGAAGACTTTAAAGATCCTCCGACATTGAAGACTTGAAAAGAAGTCAAAGACTTGAAGACACGAGAACTTACAAGAATGAAGATCGAGACAAAGCTACAGCCAGACAAAGCTACAGCCAAGGGGGAGTTTGTTGGTGCACTTATGTCTGCACTTTGTCTGTATTCGGTCACAATGTAAAACGATGTCTTGTTAGTCTTGTAAGTTTGACCAAGTCAACCATCCTCCTGGTTTGACTTGGCCAAACAGTCAACATTATGTTTGTAAGATGTTGGATCGAAGGATGTGCCATCGAAGGATTGCCTATATCCTTCGATGACCTGCTCGAAAGATAACCTACGATGGATGGACCACGAAAGATCACATCTTTCGTGGTACATGTTGATCCTTCGAGCTGTTTCTGGTCGACAGATGATCGTTCGACCAGTCTGCCTGATCCTTCGACCAGACCTGCTGTGTTGGGTATAAATACCCGTGTGTTGTGTTCACTTCGGTAGATGACACCAGAGAGAGACAGTAGAACACACACACACTAGAGAGAGTCTGCAGAACTGATTTGTAAACCTTGTGCTTGTAACGGACCTTTCATACGCATTAATACAAGTGGTGTTAATCGTTGAGTCTTGTGTGTTTATCTTTGTGCTTGTTCTATCTCGGTTTGCTATTCCGGTTGGATTCCGCACAACCGGATTGGTTTGTATACAAGGATTAGGCGACTAGATCCTCCCCTAGCCGGACCTACAATACATACCGGTATGGATGAGATCGGTATTGGTATCGTAACATATATTACTGATACCGAATAAGCTAAAGCAAAACCGACATACCGCGTTTGCTCGGTCAGTACCGGTATGGTATGGTATAGTACACATACTGAAATTGAGCTAAATAAATTCAAAGCCAAATACCATAGCGTATACGTTCGGTCGGTACAGATATGGTATAGTTTGGTATTTGGTACAAAATGCCTCATCCTACACACTGGTACACCAGAACCAGCCTCTCCACATATGGTTGCTCTCTTAAACCAACCGGAATTACAATTTCCTTAAAGGATTCAACGCCTCGATGATACAGGCTACCACTTCTGAGCCTCATTGCTGATATCTCGATTCCGGTCAAATACGATGGAACAACTCCATCAAACGGAATACCGGTACGCGGATGAACAAACGCGCGATACGCATAGTCTTGTAAGGTTGCATCCAGAGCCCTTGCAGGCTTTGGTAGAGGATTAGATACTTGTGATTCAACAATAGATTCAGGTAAAGTCAGCTTGTACGAGTACAGGTCCCATGTGGCAGCCGCGCATGCTGATAACATATGACATTTCTTCCCATTTTTGTCAAGAAAAAACCACTATCAAACAATAAAGAGAGACACAATTAGTACATGTTCAGTAATGGTTTCCCTTTGAACCATGTTCACATGTTCCACAACAACTACACATGAGAAAAAAATGGACTTACAATGCTTCTCTTCTTGCCATCCCTGATTAAGAACCCTTTGCTCATAATTGAGTACGCTTGCTTCTTCATTGTCCATTGCATTCTATTTTTTGACAGTTTCAATATGTCTTCATAATCAGTTGGCAACATTTCTTCCCAATTTGCATCTGAATCTGATATGGGTTGCTTCTCATCTTTATGTTCCACCTGTAGAACAACATAACCAATTCACACTTTGATCAGATGACTAAAATGGAAGTATCAATCATTATGGATTATCTCACATTGAAAATAATGTTATTACGGCTGAACTCTTTTCCAAAAAAGTGTCAAAATACTAAAAGCAAAATAAAAAATGCATTTAATTAATGATGCACATGAATAGCTAAGCTTTTATTTGTCATCTTACTTTTTCCAAGTGCCAAAACTCGATTCCGTAGCAGGGAACTTGACGAATTTTAACAAACCATAAATGTAAACTTAGATAGAAATAATGCGGATATAGAAACAATTTAAGTCAAATCATTATGATTAATGCATTTTTACCATAGTTTAGCATTATTCATCATATAATAATCATGTGCAGTGCAAGTGTGAGCCGAAACGAACAACTTTTATGCAAGTGTGTTGAGGTCTGCAGTTGCCATTAACTTATACGTAGCAGCCCTTTCAAAAATCTGTAAATACATTGACTTTTAGAACAATAAACAAATCTCAAGAACATAACACCTACTACTATGACATACTAACCTGATTAATCCAATAATTCTCACATTTTGGTCCCCAACCATAACCCTTATCTTTTGTTGTGGACTCATCATCATTCAACATCAACAGTTTCTTCTGTTCATCATCACGATCAATTGGAAACTACAAATTAACGATTATTATAAACAGTATGGATATGGATAATAAAGAAAATCATCAACAAAAGAAGAAGAAAAGGGCAAAATCCCCAAACGTAAATGCTAATTGCTGAATCAAATAACAACATATAAGAAGCAGCTTGGTGAGAATAAAATTACAGAGATTGAAGAATCGAAGGACGACAGATGAAAGTGCTCTCGGACGACTCTTTGCCTCTCGATTGCTCTTTCAATCTTCTCAACTTGAACAGTAATTGATCCGGTTGTCACGGGCCTTAGATATGCGCACCAAGTCACCCACGAAACGGATCAATCTTCAATTCTTCACCCAAACCGAGTGCAATTACAGGTACCATTTGATCGATTTCTACACCCATTCATCGATTTCAAGCGTATCTCTGTTGGGGGAAAGAATTGAAATAATCACAGATAGGAGCCCATGAGACGAAGTTTATGAATTGTTAGGGTTTTGATCCGTTAGGGGAATGAAGAGTTGTGAGGGCGGTGAAGAAGGAGACCATCAGTCATAGGCTGTTTGGCAACATTTGAATCAATAAGTGCTGAATGAATAAGAGGTCTGAATGGGTAAGAGGGTCTGAACCAGTAAGTGCTGAACCAATAAAATGCTGTTTGGTTACACATCTGAATGATATGTAAAATGACATTTTTACCCCTGAACAAAACAAAATACCCGACAGGCTTTAATTCCCACTTCCTTATTTTTTAACTCTCCAGCTATATATATGTGTATATACTAATCATTCAAAAAAAAAAAAAAAAATTCAATCACTTCACATCTTCAATCATCGACACTTTCATACAGTTAATTCCCACTTCCTTATTTTTAATTCCCACATCTTCAATCATCAACACCTTCACTTCACATCTTCAATTCTACCAACCAGGGATTTAATTCACCCAAGCCCCAACCTTGAATCCTCCACAAACAACTACACATCAGAGCTCACCCTCCCCTCTCCCTCGACCTCCTGTTCGACAAGTGAGAGACCGGAGAAGTGAGAGACGTTTGGACCGAGAAGTGACGTTTGGACCGAGAAGTGAGAGAAGTCAGAGAGAAGAGAGACCGGAGAAGGGTGGCGACGGCGGCGGGGCGACGGTGGGGTCACGATGTAGCGACGGCGATGGAGTTTCTCCGTTAGATTTTCCGGTAAACACCCCCGTTCTCTTTATTTTCTGAAAAAAAAGAGATGGTGATGATGATTTGGTTTTGATGACCGGAACAAGAAGGTCGCCGGCTGGAATATGATGAAGAAGGAGATGTTTATGTTTTTTAGGATTGAGGGTATCCAAGTCACAATTGTCATTCAGAGTCAGTCAGACTCCTCTCTATGTCTGACTCGGACAGAGCAAAATAAGAGGGATGATAAGTTTTAAGAGGCATGAAACAAACATTCTGAACTCTGACTCGGTCAGATATGGAAGAATAAGAGGCTAGTCAGATGCTACCAAACAGGGCCTCAGTCAATGAATGGTATCCATGGATGAAATCCCTAAAACACCCCTTAGGGTGTCTTAAAACTTTGGAAAAGATGCAATTCTGAAGGCTTCATTTTCTTGTACATATTGTTGTAAAGTTTGTACGTCATGTAAAATTACATTTTTGTACATCACTTCTCCTTTATATAATATATTATAGATTATAGATAAACTTTTCCCTTGAAATATGTATTTTGATGCAATTATTAATATTTATATGTTATGAAATTGAAAATTATTTTTTCAGATTAATATTATCATATATATACATTTTAATTATATCAAATATTATCATGATGATTATGATATGTTGTTATTTATCGTTATTTTATTATATTATATAGATTTTTAAAATGTAAAATTATAAAGGAAAGTAAAAAATATACATACACATGAAAATCCGAACGGGTATACCTGATATCCGCGAGTATGCCTGATACCCGACGGGTAATGGGCCGGGCATGGGACAATATTTTACAAGCGGGTATGGGTATAGGATTACCTATACCCGACCCATTTCCATCCCTAAACAAAATCAATGCTTTTTTGTATACATTGACCGGATTGAAATCCAGGCCCAAAATAACCAAACAAAATCAATGCTTAGATGTATTTAATTTGCATGTTACGGCCCAAAACTAGTCCAATAATTTTTCTTAGTTAAACACTTAAACGCAGCCCAAAAACTTAAGACTGCGAAGTATATCTGGTCGAGTTCTCGGTAGGGGTGTTCAAGATCGGATATCTGAAAATTTCGGATAGTGAATATTAACATCCGAATCCGAATCCAAATCCGAATCCGACATTTCGGATATCTGATTTTCGGATATCCGAAATTTCGGATTCGGATATCTAAACGGATATCCGAACATAAAAAAAACAAAAAATCTGTTGTCTAATTAGATCAAAACTAAACCTAATTTTCAAAAGTGAATGTCTTCTGGAGTGAATGAGCGTGTGTAGATAATATATCTATTTTTTTTAAAGTTTAGGAGTTAGGTGGTTAGTGGAATTAATATATCTATATTTTTTTATTTTAAAGTTTTCGGATTCGGATAATCCGAATATCCGAAATTTTTAGAATTCACATCCGAATCTGAATTTTCGGATATCCGAATCCGAATTTTTCGAATAATTCGGACACGGGTTTTGGGATTTTTTTGAACACCCCTAATTCTCAGTCTGTGTTTTTTTTGTTTTGTTTTGTTTTAATTTCATATACATGGTAAAAGTTTGTTCTTTATCTTACTGTGTAATGAGTGTTTGTCATTCTTGCCACAACTTTCATCTCCTTTATATTAGTGTCACAATAGCTGTTTCTGTTACATACTTTTTATTTGTCACAACTTACCAAATGCCAAATCACATAAAATGCAACACGCTTCGTGCGCTTTGCATGCCACAACTAATTTTAAAGTTAAATATAACTAACTCAAAATACTTATTTTAAGGTTAATTATTTAAAAGAAACTAATATTACTTGTATAAAAAAAATAAAAAAAAATTACTTATTTTAAAATTATATATAAACTTATTGTAATATTAATATTACGGTGTAAGAAATTACTTGTATCAAGAGAAAACCACTTCGAGTTGTGAGAAATTAGAAAACTCGGCCTTTACGTGCGAATTTTGCTCTAATTTTTTTTCACCCCTAGATAAAAATGTTTAGAAAGACTGCTGTAAAAAAATTTAAAAAGTGTTTTTCGGCCCCTTACAACAGCTGTAAAAAGCTGATGCTATAAGTATGACATCACTTTTTATAGTATTTACGGTCGCCGTAAATGAAAAACGCTACTTTTTTTTTTGAAAAAGTTGATTTTTTAGGATTTTTGGTAAACTTTTTTTTGAAAAAACCTTTCGTAAGGCCGGGTTCTCTAAGTTCTTACAACTCGTATAAGTTTTTGTTTTACCCTAACCCTATATATATATAGGGGGCCGCTAAAATGAGAACCACCTCTAGCTGTAAAAACCATGAGAACTACACCGTACGGGCCAAGTTGGACCAAATTTTTTTTTCATAAACGTAGATGTGTGTATTACAAACACATATGTAAAAAAAATTCAAAAAAAAAAAATGCTGTGTGTGTAGTTTTTTACACCACAAGTTTGGTGTTTACGGGTACCGTAAATTTACGGTATCCGTAAACACCAAACTTGTGGTGTAAAAAATGCACACACGACATTTTTTTTTTGAATTTTTTTTTACATATGTGTTTGTAATACACACATCTACGTTTATGAAAAAAAAAATTGGTCCAACTCGCCCCGGATCAAGAGGTTCTCATGGTTTTTACAACTAGAGGTGGTTCTCATTTTAGCGGTCATATATATATATATATATAGGGGACCGCTAGAATGAGAACCACCTCCAGTTGTAAGAACCGCGAGAACCACTTTCTGGCCATTAGATCAAGGAGATGGATGAATGAGATTAAAAGTATTTAAAAATAATATTAAGTATTTTTTTGTCTTATTATGTTTTTAATATTTTATTCTTTAAGGGTATATATGTAAAATTGTCTTTTTTGTCTTTTTATATATATTAATTTTAAATTACCTTTTTTGTCATATTCATTAATTACTTTTTTTACTTAATTATTTTTTATTTATAAACATATTTTTTTGTTAAAAAAAATTTAGAAATCAAATTTTTAGTATATTTTTTTAAAGATTTGTTTAAAAAAAACATTTTGAAGATCCGTTTTTTTTACGCCATGGTTTTTTACGTTAACGTTTTTTTACATTTTACGCGCCGATTTTTACGTTAACGTTATTTTACGTTTTACACGTCGGTTTTTTACATTTTACGCCCCGGTTTTTTACGTTTTACGCGTCGGTTTTTTACGTTTTACGCGTCGGTTTTTTACGTTTTACGCCCCGGTTTTTTACGTTAACGTTTTTTTTACGTTTTACGCGCCGGTTTTTTACGTTAACTATATTTACGTTTTACGCGCCGGTTTTTTACGTTTTACGCGCCGGTTTTTTACGTTTTACACCCCGGTTTTTTACGTTAACGTTTTTTTACGTTTTAAACTTTTTACGTTTTGTGTTTGAGAAAAATGCCCGGATAGTCCCTGTGGTTTCACCTTTTTTCACCTATAGTCCCTATCTTTCTAAAACTACTTGAATAGTCCCTGTGGTTTTCTGTTTTGTTCTCGGATAGTCCCTGGGTCTAACTTCAGTTACTTTTCTCTGTTAAGTGGGTGTTGAAATGACTAATTTACCCTTTCCTTTAAAAGGCTAAACCACAGGGACTATCCGGGCATCTTCTTCATTTTTAGAGAAAATCCCCACCACCACACTTCATCTTCAACCTCCACCCACCATCACCCTCCTCCACCCTCCACCATCACCACCACAGTCACCTGATTGTTTTCCCTGTTAATATCTATTTCCCTTTCTCTCATCCACCACCACCACCAACACCCAATACCCATCTATTCCATGGCAACAACACTCATCGATTCCATTGTTTTGGTACCAAAATTTTCATTTTTAATGGATCTGAGACAAATGAACAACAATTGTGATATAATGGGTATTTTACCCAATCAAATAGTGATATAATGGATCTGAGATAAATAATTGGCCAATGTTTGGATCTTCTTTATAAAACTAAAAAAGAAACCATCATAATTTCCAACAAACCCTTGCCGTCTGAAACGCAACCCTAATACCGCATCAAGGAAGGAGAAGGGTTAAGGGGAAACCGCCGCCGCTGCTGAAACGACCACCACCTGCCACAAGACTGGAGCACAAACAACGATTTGGGCCCATGACAGATCCGACGACCATCAAAAATATTGATTTGACATATATGATTCAATCATACCCTGGTTCGACGGCTAGAAGGATGGCGTCAGCCTGGTTCCGATTAGGTCATGCCTTATTTGACGACCAGAAGGATGGCGGCGACCCGGTATTTTGGCGACGATGGCTATAGCTCAGGCTGAAATATGAAAATGGCAAGGATTCAGACTAAATTATTTTGGGCTACAAGTGCGTTTTCAGGTAGTGAGGTGGGTTTAGATAGGTTAGCGGTGGATGGGGGGGGGGGGTTTGTGAGGTGACTTGGGTGTTTTAGGGTTTCTTCAAAGAAAATTGCAGAGAAGGTGATGGTGGAGGGTGGAGGAGGGTGATGGTGGGTGGAGGTTGAAGATGAAGTGTGGTGGTGGGGTTTTATAAATAAAAATGAAAAAGATGCTCGGATAGTCCCTATAGTTTTGGCGTTTTAAGGAAAGGGCATTTTGGTCATTTCAACACCCACTTAACAGAGAAAAGTAACTGAAGTTAGACCCAGGGACTATCCGAGAACAAAACGGAAAACCACAGGGACTATTCAAGTAGTTTTAGAAAGATAGGGACTATAGGTGAAAAAAGGTGAAACCACAGGGACTATCCGGGCATTTTTCTCTGTGTTTTACTTTTTACGTTTTGCGTAAAACAATTTACGTTTTTACGTTAAACTTTTTATGTTTTTAAATTTTACGTTTTATGTAAACTTTTTACGTTTACCGTTAAAGTTTTTACGTTTTACGTTTTTAAGTTTTACGTTAAACTTTTTTACGTTTTACGTAAAAGTTTACGATTGAACTTTTTTTTCACAAAAACTTTTTTACACAAAAACTTGTTTACGCCAGACGAACGCACCCATAAATCGCAAAGTCGGTAGGTGTCTCGGATAGATTTTTATCGTCATCGACGGGGGAAAAGAATATAAAAAACCAACAACAACAACAAAAAAAAAGTGTATCTCGAAAAAAAAAGGGTTTGGCTCAGATTTTTTCCGATAATTAAAAAGCTGCAAAGTGGGGTTGCGGGTTCAAAAACCTACCCTCCACCATCGTTGCCGCGCCATCGTCATCAAAAATCTAGTTTTTTTTTTTTTTTTTTTTTTTTTTGCATCATCGCCACCCAAAAACCCATAGTTAAAAAACTCAATATCAACAGACAATTGATTCCCCACCTGCAACAAACCACACTTCAAAATCAAGTGGTATGAAACCCCATCACAGATTCAAAATAAAAAATATTATACATGATTCAAAATCAAAAATTCAAGAAACCATACTTCAATCGACCTGCAACAAGTGGTATGAAACCCCACCTGCAACAAACCAAAAATTCAAGAAACCATAATTCAAAATCAAGTGGTATGAAACCCCACCTGCAAAAAACCAAACTTCAATCGAGCACCGGCCTTCACCCACCCCCTGACCATCGTTCACCGCCAACCCCGTTCACACCTCCGCCGCTCACGCAGCAACCACCTCCACCACTGAAGCCCCAAGTCGCACAATCGACCACCACTACAACCCCCCCCCCCCCATTTTCTTTCTCCTGCCCTAAACCCTGCCGCCACACCCTACCGTACACCACTGCTGCCGCACCAGTTCAGTTCTGAGCAAAACCCCCTAAAGTTTGACCGTGAAACGATGAGAGAGAGAGTTGAGAGAGGGGTGAGGAAGAGGGGGTAGCCGGGTGGTGGTGAAGCAAAATAGAGAGAGTTTACCGGAGATGTTGTTAGCTCCGCCGGAGTTGTGGCCGGAGAAGGAAGGAGTACAGGGGCGGAGGAGGTGGTGAACGGAGAGAGGGGTGAGAAATGGAGGAGAAAGAGGTACTGGCATCAATAAATGGAGGAGAGAGGGGTGAGAAATGACATTTGGGGTAAATGACCATAATACCCTTTGGGGTGTCATATTCTGATTGGTTGAGAGTGGTTCTCGCGGTTCTTACAACTGGAGGTGGTTCTCATTCTAGCGGCCCCCCATATATATATAGGGCTTGGCTATATAGGAAACTCTATCTTTTTTAGAAAACTTTGCAAACTCATTGTCATCCATTGATTATGTTTCATCCAAGTTGATCAATGGTTCTCATCATTTTGGAAAGAATTATAATTAAAAGAAATATTATAATACACTTGAAAAGCACTGAAGGGTATTTTCGGTAGTGCAATAGAACATTGGAAAAACAAATCCCTGCCATGCAGTAGCAGTCAAATCAAAACTCCAAACCAATTCAAAAAAAATTTCATCTTTATCTTTCCCACTAGACTGTTCATATGCAGTTTTGTTCATATTTCCCCCATCCGATAGACTGTTCATATTTCCCCATCGCCAAGACAACATCGATCGGTGCCTTCTAACCCTAAGACAGAAGCCGATAGTGTGGATCCGGGAGAATGAGGAAATCGTTCGTAATTTTGTCGTCCTCGCTCAAAATGAAACGATTACGGAAGATCAAGAGTTCAAGCAAAAGGTTAGTTATTGTAATCTGGCCTGTAAAAGGGGGTTTTGTTCTATCGAATTCCCTTTAAAAAATGGCAACTGATTTTGTTTTGTTTTCTATCTATTGCACTAGGAGACCTAAATTAGGGCGGGAAAGGTCTGCCAGCCGTAGAATGAGAACCACCTCCAGTTGTAAGAACCGCGAGAACCACTTTCTGGCCATTAGATCAAGGAGATGGATGGATGAGATTAAAAGTATTTAAAAATAATATTAAGTATTTTTTGTCTTATTATGTTTTTAATATTTTATTCTTTAAGGGTATATAAGTAAAATTGTCTTTTTATATATATTAATTTTAAATTACCTTTTTTGTCATATTCATTAATTACTTTTTTTACTTAATTATTTTTTATTTATAAACATATTTTTTTGTTAAAAAAATTTTTGAAATCAAATTTTTAGTATATTTTTTTAAAGATTTGTTAAAAAAAAAAAAACGTTTTGAAGATCCGTTTTTTT
>JARYGA010054247.1:0-14646 GCA_030545235.1 Helianthus tuberosus
GATGTTCATCCATTCATAAGATTGAAATATTACTAACACAAGTCATTTAAGTTTCAACCAAACCCTCAAGTTATGATACAAAACAAAAGTGGATGACATCTAAACTTGAAATTTATGTCTTGAAAACAACACCAGCGCCCAAGATCCAACGTGTTTCCTGAAATACATGTGAGTTTTGGAAAATCGTCAACATAATGTTGGTGTGAATTCATGCAGTTTTTGTATTGAATGTTTATATACTTGAATGAAAACATGGTATGTAATTGTACTGAAATATATACTTCTGTAATGTAAGGAAATTGAGATCGCTAATGGTTTGCAAGGCCATTAACATGTGACACGACATAGGAAGCCACCAAACCTAGGCATTTTTGTCGAGATCGACTGAGACACAAAAGCACTCATTGGTAGAAGTAGGCCAAGAGTGGGGTTGCCTGAAACCCATTAGATCTAACCCTTCTGTTCCGTGGTCTAAATGTATACGTTGCTTATGGTACCCTATTCGTGACATGATCTAAAGTATCATTCCTTAGTTTTTGTATTCAACATACCATAACACATGTATTTTCCCCAAGTTTAGAAAACAAGTAAAAGTTTAAAAGTGGGGACATGAACTCACAACTTTGCGTATCCTGCGCCGTAAATTTCACCGGTTGGTTTCGTAGTGTCGTGACCTATACGTGTTCTATTAATGTTAGTCACTAGACTTGTATCTCACAAGTATAAGTCACCATCTTTTGTTTATGTATATGTTCTTTGTATGTTCAATCTTTGTGAGGGTCGTGCCCTTGTTTGTCGGGTCTTGCCCGTTGAGTATGTATTGCTTATTTGTAAAAATATATTTCCCTTCCCAAAATATATATTCATTTAAAAAGTCTTTTTGTCAAGGTAAGAAGTTGTTAAAAATAATTTATATTTTTAACTTTTCAAGTATGTTACTTATATTATTTTCCCAAAAATAAATATAAGTATTTTCTGAAATAATATTTTCAATATTATTTTGGTACAAGTATTCTTAGTAAAGTATACTTGTATTTTATGTAAATACTTGTGTATTTTGTATTTTTCACCAAAATCAATACTTTGATCTTTATTACTTTCCGGAATTATATTTTTTAAAAATAATATATTTTTAAGACTTGTATGAAATATATATTTTGTCATGCTATAAAATATATATGTGGTTATTCTTGTTATCCACCCGAATTTCGTATAAATTCCAATAGTTGGTATATGTTATATATTTTTGTCCAAAATATTTATATTTAAGTCCATAGTGTCCAAATTCAATAATATGTTAAGAAATATATTTTCCTGTATTTGTCCATGTATTTTCCTTGTGAGGAATTTTGTATACTTGTATACTTTAGTATTCTCATGTATTTGTATGTGTATTTTTTGTATTCATACTCCATGGGAGTATTTAGTGTATTTTCAAGTCTCTAATACACTACTACATATAATACACATAATTTACACTTAGCACAAAATTTGATGATCACTAATATATATATATATATATATATATATATATATATATATATATATTCCCTAAAAATATACATACTTAATATCAATTTTTACTTTGAAAAAATCATCACTTCTTAACTTGTAATACCTTACAAAAATTAGGGAAACCTTGGTAAATATTTTTAGGGAAAAAGTTTCACCAAAACTTATATTTTTCTAAGTGTTAAAATTTTATAAAAATTTTGAAATAGTTTCCCCTAAAAATGGAGGTTTCCCATGTTTTCAAAACATGTGTTTACTTTCTTTTCAACACCAAGAACAATTTTCAACAATAATCATCAACAATAAACACTAACTTTTTCATATGAAACATCATGGTGAACTTGATTCCTGTTAAAAATGTGTAGTCTTTTAGATCTACACTTAACATATTATGATCCTTCCAAAAATAAGTGTTCTTGAGTATTTTAAACAAATTTTTATGGAACTTTATTTTATTAACCAACTCATCCATAAGTTTAATGGTCTTTAAAGTTTGTAAATCAAGTTCTAAAACCACTTCTATGTTCATTAGAAAGATCATTATTTTTAACATCATGTTTAACCATGGATCTTTCAAGATCCATGCTTAATATCTTTAGATCTTTCATAAACAAGCTTTGTGTTAAACTTTTAACAAACTTTCCATAAATTTTAGTTTCAAAAATTAGTTCTAGACACACTTTATTACTTCAATATTACAAGATTATGCGTCAAAATTCATTTTTCTTGTTCACAAAATGCTTCATATGTTCATCTTCAAGTTTAACCATGGATCCTTCAAGATCCATGCTTAAACTTGTTAGATCCAAGCTTTAACATACTTGATCTAAACATACATACAAGATATAACATCAACAACTTCATTACATACACTAAAATTTCATGTAATCACTTGATTTCTTCATAAATATGTTAGATCTTCTCATTTTCTTCTTTTGAAGTTAAGTTGTTTAGATGGTGAAACTTGTACATAACATAAACATGACTTATTTTAGTGATCAAGAGGCTTACTACTAGCTCTAATGGCTAGGGAAGTGGCACAAGAATGAAGATGATGATCAAGGAAGAAAATGAGAGGTTAAAAGCTCCACAAGATGGTCCTTCAACTTCTAGCACCTTATACCTTCTTAGCTAAGCTTCTTACACCTCCTAGTGACCTTGGATCATGAGATTGGAGCTTGAAAATGGTGGTGGTATGGTGGTGTATATGAGCCGAGACCAAGAAGGTAGGTGATGAAGGAGATGGTGATTTTTATGAATGATGGACAAAGCATAGTTACTTAAGGTCTTTATAAGGAAAGTTCCAACATAATAATCTTTTAGAAGATTTTGTGTGCACCAATTTAGGGGACAAGATTAATAGAATAATCAAAAAGGTGTGTGGGCCCTTAGGAGCCGGTTATGGTGAAAGGGGGGGGGGTAAAGTGTAAAATTTGGGAAGTTAAGGGTTTAAAGTGCAAACGAGGAGGTTTAAGTTAGTTTAAGTGTGTTTAGGTGTTTTTATGATTTTTAAGGTGTTCTAGCATCAATACTAGTTTAATATCATAAAACCATTACTTCTAGTCAAATTTTGATGTCCCGGTTATTGTCCGGTTGTTTGGTTCGTTACGATTCGTTAAAGTGCTGAATTGCGCAGTTTCACTAAGTATGAAGCACCTTTTGTGGCAGTTTTAATTCCCGACACTTTGTAAGTTATTTTGGACAATAAAACATAAATTTTGCATGATATTATTGTGTTAAATAGCTTATTATAGCTGAATTAGTGCTGATTTATGCAGAATTCTGCATTTAAAGTGAGTTTCGGGTGCTTTTTAGTGCATAGTTTAGCTTCCGAAAAGTTTATATGTTAACCCTTGTATCCACACTTGGGTTTTAATGTATTTTAGATGTTGGACCTATTCCTAGGCCCTAATTCTATTATCTGACTGCTTTCTGCAGAATTGCTGACACAGCGTGTCTTACCGGTGAGTTTACTAGTCTTTCTGACGCAATGCTAAAGTAATGCATAAAGCAATATTTGAAGTATAAAACGTGCATGAATTCACATGTATAGCATGAAATCAGACAATGTTGACATTTAAGCACATAATTGCAGATATTTAATAATAATTAAAACTGTACGAAAATTACCGGTTTTGTGCCGGTTGTCACAGTCTCCCCCAGTTAAAAGAATTTTATCCCGAAATTCAGGCTGAGTTATCTCCCGCAGGAGCTTTCTCGAAAAGGTGGGGGTACTTGGCTTTGAACCGGTCTTCACGTTCCCACGTGTACTCGGGTCCGTGCTTAGAGTTCCAACGTACTTTGACAAGCTTAATGCGACTCCTCCTTGTTTTATGGATCTTCCAATCCGTTACCTCAACAGGTTGTTCTGTAAATCGGAGTGTGTCGACGATATGCACCTCATTCGCAGGGATGATAACTGTTTCTTGGGTTGGACTCTTTTTGAGGTTGGATACATGGAACGTATCATGTACACCATTAAGTTCTTTCGGTAACTCCAACTTGTACGCCACGGTACCAATCTTTTCCAAGATCTTGAATGGTCTGATGTATCGTGGATTCAACTTTCCACATTTTCCGAATCTTGCTACACCTTTCCAAGGTGAGACTTTCAGCA
Source organism: Helianthus tuberosus (assembly GCA_030545235.1). NCBI lineage: Eukaryota > Viridiplantae > Streptophyta > Magnoliopsida > Asterales > Asteraceae > Helianthus > Helianthus tuberosus. Next base: position 4,130 of record JARYGA010054247.1, read on the forward strand.
AAATTTTGTCTCCCACCTCGAATTCTAAGGGTTTTCGTCTACGGTCAGCGTAGCTCTTCTGTCAATCACGAGCCGCCTTATTGCGCTCTCAGATCTGCATAATCTTGTTGGTTGTTTCTTGAACAAGTTCAGGACCAACCAACTGTTCGTCTCCAGCGTCTGCCCAACACAAAGGTGAACGGCACTTGCGGCCATATAGAACTTCAAACGGTGCGGCTTTTATGCTTGTATGGTAGCTGTTATTATAGGAAAACTCAACTAAAGGTAGATGAGTATCCCAGCTGCCGCCTAGATCCATAACACATGCTTGAAGCATATCTTCTAGTGTTTGTATGGTCCGTTCGCTCTGACCGTCTGTTTGCGGATGGAAGGCCATGCTTAGATCTGGTTGAGATCCAAAGGCATCCTGGAAGGATTGCCAGATGCTGGGGACAAAACGTACATCTCTGTCTGAAATAATCGAAATAGGCTCTCCATGACGTGCCACTATTTCTTTGAGATACAGCTCAGCAAGCTTCCCAGTACTATCCTTCTCTCGGATTGGTAGGAAATGTGCAGACTTTGTTAATCGATCAACTATCACCCATATCATATCATGCCCTCTAGGGGCCTTGGGTAATTTTGTTATGAAGTCCATTGAGATTTGCTCCCACTTCCACATGGGTATCTCTGGTTGTTGCAGCAGGCCAGACGGTTTCTGATATTCGGCCTTAACCTTAGCACAGGTTAGGCACTTTCCAACATAAACAGCAACATCGCTTTTAAGCTTTGGCCACCAGTAGTATTCTTTCAAGTCCTGATACATCTTGTCTGATCCTGGGTGGATCGAGTATCTCGACTTGTGAGCTTCATCAAAGATGACTTCTCGAATACCGCCATGGAGTGGAACCCAAATGCGTCCCATAAAGTATAAGGTTCTCTCTTCGTTTGGCACCAATTTCTTCTCCATACCACGGAGATATTCGGCTCTAAGATTCTCCTTCTTAAGATCTTCTTGTTGTGCGTCATGAATGCGTGCAGCGAGATTCGTTCGAATAGTCATTTCCAATGCTCGAACCCTTAGGTACTTAACCCTTTCTTTTCGACTTAACGCGTCTGCTACTACGTTTGCTTTTCCAGGATGGTACTTAATCTCACAATCATAATCGTTCAGCAACTCAACCCATCGTCACTGACGCATATTCAATTCCTTCTGATTGAATATGTGCTGCAAGCTTTTGTGATCAGTGAAGATAGTACATCGAGTACCATATAAGTAATGTCGCCAGATCTTCAAGGCGAACACCACGCCTAGCTCCAGGTCATGTGTGGTGTAATTCTTCTCATGAACTTTCAACTGTCTTGAAGCGTAAGCGATGACCTTTTGGCGTTGCATGATTACGCAACCCAATCCTTGATGCCAAGCGTCGCAGTACACCACGAAGTCCTCAGTGCCTTCGGGTAAAGATAGTATTGGTGCATCGCATAACTTACTTTTGAGAAATTGGAAGGCTTCTTCCTGCTTATCACCCAGTCGTACTTCTTGTCCTTCTGTGTGAGGGAAGTCAGCGGTTGGGCTATCTTGGAAAATTCTCGATAAATCGGCGGTAATAGCCCGCTAATCCCAAGAATTGTCGAACTTCTGTTGGTGTTTTGGGGGCTTCCCAATTCTTTATCGATTCTATCTTGGCTGGGTCTACATGAATACCATTCTCGTTCACAACATGTCCAAGGAACTATACTTCGCGAATCCAAGATTCGCACTTTGAGAACTTTGCATAAAGCTTCTCTTTCTTCAGTAGTTCCAGGATGGTCCTGAGGTGTTGCTCGTGCTCTTCTTTCGTCCGTGAATAGATCAGGATATCATCGATAAATACAATCACGAATTTATCGAGTTATGGTTTGCAAACACGATTCATCAGATCCATAAATACTGCGGGCGCGTTCGTCCATCCGAATGGCATCACAAGGAACTCGTAATGCCCATAACGCGTCCTGAATGCAGTCTTCGGTATGCTCTCTTCTTGGATCCTTAGCTGATGATAACCAGATCGAAGGTCGATCTTGGAGTAGTAGCTCTATCCTTGCAACTGATCGAATAAGTCATCAATCCTCGGTAGTGGATACCGATTCTTGACAGTGAGCTTATTCAGTTCTCTATAATCGATACACATTCGCAGTGTTCCATCCTTCTTTTTCACGAACAAGACTGGAGCTCCCCAAGGCGAGAAGCTCGGCCTTATGAATCCTTTATCCAACAACTCCTGGAGTTATGTAGATAATTCTTGCATCTCGGATGGAGCAAGTCGATAGGGTGCCTTGGCCACAGGAGCGACGCCTAGGACCAAGTCTATATGGAATTCGACTTGTCGTTGCGGAGGTAGTTCTGGCAGATCCTCGGGAAAAACATCAAGAAATTCTTTCACCACAGGAATATCTTCGAGTCGGCTCCTCGGCCTTCTTATCTACAACGTGCGCCAGGAATGCAACGCATCCTTTTCTTAAGCACTTCTGCGCCTTCATACAGTTGATGATTCGCAGAGGCGTGTCTCTTTTCTCTCCATGCATGATGAGAGTTTCATCATTTGCAAGAGGAATGCGAATAATTTTCTCATGATAACTTCAGCCTTATACTTGGATATCTAATCCATGACGACTACCACATCAAAACTACCTAAACCAACTGGTAGAAGGTTGATTGGGAATTTTCGTTTCCCCAAATCCAAGTATACAACCCTTAATAACTTTATCCATTTCGACTGATTTCCCATTTGCCAACTCTATAGCATGTGGGGAGTTTAGCTTACTTGTTCCTAAGCCAAGTATCCTTAAGTTCCATAGACTTAATACCAAAGTCGGCGCCGGTATCAAATAGAACGGATGCAATATGTCGGTTTATAAGGAACGTACTCATAACTACGTTCGGGTCCTAGCGTGCCATGCGTATTCCCTTCATGAAAATGCTCCCAAGAGCTTGAACTTTTCTTCGAACAGTCCTTCCGATTGTGTCCTTTGTCGCCACATCCGTAGAAACTCTTGGCCTTTGCCATTGCCATTACTGTCCCAATTTCACACCTACGAGTCCTGCACGGACCTGTTTGATAATAACCACATCTATCACACTTTGGTAGTTCTCCTTGGTAGTTTTTATCACCTATCTCAATCGTGATAACGAATGCCTTGACTTTCCTAGTCGCAACGGTTTCCTTATGTTTGTTGTTTACTTTAGAGCTTTACTTGGGATGTGTATACTTCCTCTTATTTCGCCGTTGTTTTTAGTGTTGTTTGCTTCGTATAGGATGATTGCTTCAGCAACTTGTGGGTTCCACAGAGCTTCAGGCTCAGCTCTTGTTGCAGGTAAAGGTTCTGATTAGACTCGGCCAGCGTTTCCTTTGCTGTGGTTCCGTGTGCTTCTCACGTATAAAACACATTGATGAGATTAAACATTTATTTTGGAATAAATGTTGTTGTCTTTGTGTGAAAGAAAAGCTTATTCGTCGTGCACCACAAGTATAAAGGTAGGGTAATTCCTAGTGATCTTATGCACATCTTCCCACCGTAATCATCTTATCATTGTAGCGAGGTAAAATGAGTCACATCAAAATCTTGCTAAGGTTACATCGAATTTTACATACACCATATCAATTTGTTGCAATTAGTCTTGCGTAGCAAACCTCCTCGGAGTCACCTTACTCCGATTGATGCAAGTCATCCAGGGCTATAAAAATACGGTGAGGTCTTCCCTTCACCTTGTTCCTTATTTGTTCCTCAAGTCTCCGACTCTTCCATAGTCTTTAGTTTTACATATACGGGTATCCTTCACAGGAGATAGGGGGGTTGTGCATTACTACCACGTATAGGAGAAAGTGATAGTGAAAACGTAGAAATAAGGTCGCGAGGGTGTATGACTTCTTCCACGGGACAGAATTGTGCCTTGTAGCAACCGTAAAGTGGTTTCCAGGGTGTGTATCCACTACCCAAACGATGGGGTGCACCACGGGATAGAGAGGGTGGAAGTACTGACGGGTGCGTCGGTGTTGTAATATGGGTAGTGGGTGACGGGGTGCTTACGAGGTGAAGGACGGGAAGAAGATTCCTGCCTGATTCATCGATGTGCCCATATGGAGTGGAAATCTGTTAAGAAGAGGAGAATCGAGCGGTTGCTTTTGTCCTTATATCATGTGTTCTATGCTTCATGGACCTTGACTGTCCGACGTAGAAAGGACCCCTTTGTCACACTGGACTGTGTGACTTTTACATTGATTTTGCTTGGGCTCCAAGAGTCCCAGTATAGTTGGTACGGTCTTCCTGAATGACGAACAGAGCGCAGTAAATGGGTTACACTACAGTTCACGCCATGCTACCTCCTTGGGGTAAAACGGATGTCAAATGTTGGGTTCTATCATCGCAACTATAATGGATAAGGTTGGGGTGTCGTAGGCTCTGTACAAACTTAAACACAAGAATCCTAAAGTGTTGAGGAAAATCTTTCCTGAGTGTTTACCATTTTCACTTGCTTGGATACCGGTTCCCAATGATTCGTACTTTAGGCAGGGATGTTAGGCACGAAGTAGGGAAAGACAGGCTTCCCACTTGTAGAGTTTTATAGTAACTATCTCGATTGGTGTTCTACTAGACGGAGATTTGAACAACTTAGGATTTTCGATTGTGTAATGATCATTAGCTTGACCCGCAGAGTTCACCAGGATTTCCATGCACTACAAGTTGTTGTTACGTGGGCCCCCATAACAATGAATTGTCTTGCCTGGTCACCCTAATTTTCTCTCGTTCGAAGCAGCTGATTAGTCAGAGAGGGGAAAACTATTTTCTTCACACCTTCGACGTGGAAGGACCTTTATGATGGTCCATGCGCCAATGTCCGTTGTTGTTATGCGCGAAATGGCACAATGCTTAGACGGAATAGGAACAAAGAGAGTTCCTAGCATTAGTAGTTGAAGGGGCACCTTCAAGATGAGTACATCATCTTCCTTGTCTGGACAACAGAGTCGCCAATCACACTTCGTAAACGCCACCAGGGTCTCGTCTCACTGATAAGGTCGTTGTCCTAGGTTGCCTCCTCCGCCTCGCCGTCACTGCCGTAGTCAGGTACCTTCGCATTCAAGGGGGAAGAACACCCATTTTCTACAGAATCAAGCTTGGGGCCTCGTTTGGTAATCAGCCATAAGCTCCGCAGTGTAGGCGAGGTCGATAATCTCATTGCGCAAGTCAAGAACAATAATAGGATTCAAAGTCAAAGGTATCTCGTTCCCGTCAATAATCATTCCGTATACATATATGTATATATATTAATATATAATAACGTTACTTAGTATATACAAGCAAATAAATGCTACATGTCACATACAACCCTCGTTTGTTCTTTCCTTTGAAAAATGTTGGATTCATGGATCTTGGCGCTTTTTGTAAATGCAATGTAAAACCTTTTGTAAAAATGTTTTCGTGAAAGAGTCCTAATGATTGTAGTCTAGACTCGAGAAGGAATCCTAGTTCACTACAATCAAAGCTCTGATACCAAACTGTCACACCCAGACTTTTGCGGAAGCGTATGATGTGTGACTTGCTCAGTATCATTGCATTCAATTATAATAAACAACTATACGATTAAAACAAGATGTTCATCCATTCATAAGATTGAAATATTACGTCTTGAAAACAAAACCAGCGCCCAAGATCCAACTTGTTTCCTGAAATACATGTGAGTTTTGGAAAATCGTCAACATAAAGTTGGTGTGAATTCATGCAGTTTTTGTATTGAATGTTTATATACTTGAATGAAAACATGGTATGTAATTGTACTGAAATATATACTTCTGTAATGTAAGGAAATTGAGATCGTTAATAGTTTGCAAGGCCATTAACGTGTGACACGACATAGGAAGCCACCAAACCTAGGCATTTTTGTCGAGATCGACTGAGACACAAAAGCACTCATTGGTAGAAGTAGGCCAAGAGTGGGGTTGCCTGAAACCCATTAGATCTAACCCTTCTGTTCCGCGGTCTAAATGTATACGTTGACTAATGGTGCTTATGGTACCCTATTCGTGACATGATCTAAAGTATCATTCCTTAGTTTTTGTATTCAACATACCATAACACATGTATTTTCCCCAAGTTTAGAAAACAAGTAAAAGTTTAAAAGTGGGGACATGAACTCACAACTTTGCGTATCATGCGCCGTAAACTTTACTGGTTGGTTTTGTAGCGTCGTGACCTATACATGTTCTATTAATGTTAGTCACTAGACTTGTATCTCACAAGTACAAGTCACCATCTTTTGTTTATGTATATGTTCTTTGTATGTTCAATCTTTGTGAGGGTCATGCCCTTGTTTGTCGGGACTTGCCCGTTGAGTATGTATTGATTATTTGTAAATATATATTTCCCTTCCCAAAATATATATTCATTTATAAAGTCTTTTTGTCAAGGTAAGAAGTTGTTAAAAATAATTTATATTTTTAACTTTTCAAGTATGTTACTTATATTATTTTCCCAAAAATAAATATAAGTATTTTGTGAAATAATATTTTCAATATTATTTTGGTACAAGTATTTTTAGGAAAGTATACTTGTATTTTATGTAAATACTTGTGTATTTTGTATTTTTCACCAAAATCGATACTTTGATCTTTATTACTTTCCGGAATTATATTTCTTAAAATTAATATATTTTTAAGACTTGTATGAAATATATATTTTGTCATGCTATAAAATATATATGTCGTTATTCTTGTTATCCACCCAAATTTCGTATAAATTCCAATACTTGGTATATGTTATATATTTTTGTCCAAAATATATATATTTAAGTCCATAGTGTCCAAATTCAATAATATGTTAAGAAATATATTTATATAAATATATTTCCTTGTATTTGTCCATGTATTTTCCTTGTGAGGAATTTTTTATACTTGTATACTTTAATATTCTCATGTATTTGTATGTGTATTTTTTGTATTCATACTCCATGGAAGTATTTAGTGTATTTTCAAGTCTCTAATACACTACTACATATAATACACATAATATACACTTAGCACAAAATTTGGTGATCACTAAATATATATATATTTCCCTAAAAATATACATACTTAATATCAATTTTTACTTTGAAAAAATCATCACTTCTTAACTTGTAATTTCTTACAAAAATTAGGGAAACATTGGTAAATATTTTTAGGTGAATTTTTAGGGAATAAGTTTCACCAAAACTTATATTTTTCTAAGTGTTAAAATTTCTAAAAATTTTGACATAGTTTCCCATAAAAATGGAGGTTTCCCATGTTTTCAAAACATGTGTTTATTTTCTTTTCAATACCAAAAACAATTTTCAACAATAATCATCAACAATAAACACTAACTTTTTCATATGAAACATCATGGTGAACTTGATTCCTGTTAAAAATGTGTAGTCTTTTAGATCTACACTTAACATATTATGATCCTTCCAAAAATAAGTGTTCTTGAGTATTTTAAACAAATTTTTATGAAACTTTATTTTATTAACCAACCCATCCATGAGTTTAATGGTCTTTAAAGTTTGTAAATCATGTTCTAAAACCACTTCTATGTTCATTTGAAAGATCATTATTTTTAACATCATGTTTAACCATGGATCTTTCAAGATCCATGCTTAATATCTTTAGATCTTTCATAAACAAGCTTTGTGTTAAACTTTTAACAAACTTTCCATAAATTATGGTTTCAAAAATTAGTTCTACACACACTTTATTACTTCAAGATTACAAGATTATGCATCAAAATTCATTTTTCATGTTCACAAAATGCTTCATATGTTCATCTTCAAGTTTAACCATGGATCCTTCAAGATCCATGCTTAAACTTGTTAGATCCAAGCTTTAACATACTTGATCTAAACATACATACAAGATATAACATCAACAACTTCATTACATACACTAAAATTTCATGTAATCACTTGATTTCTTCATAAATATGTTAGATCTTCTCATTTTCTTCTTTAAAAGTTAAGTTGTTTAGATGGTGAAACTTGTACATAACATAAACATGACTTATTTTAGTGATCAAAAGGCTTACTACTAGCTCTACTGGCTAGGGAAGTGGCACAAGAATGAAGATGATGATCAAGGAAGAAAATGAGAGGTTAAAAGCTCCACAAGATGGTCCTTCAACTTCTAGCACCTTACACCTTCTTAGATAAGCTTCTTACACCTCCTAGTGACCTTGGATCATGAGATTGGAGCTTGAAAATGGTGGTGTATATGAGCCGAGACCAAGAAGGTAGGAGATGAAGGAGATGGTGATTTTTATGAATGATGGACAAAGCTTAGTTACTTAAGGTCTTTATAAGGAAAGTTCCAACATAATAATCTTTTAGAAGATTTCATGTGCACCAATTTAGGGGACAAGATTAATAGAATAATAAAAAAGGTGTGTGGGGCCCTTAGGGGCCGGTTATGGTGAAAAGGGGGGGGGGGTAAATTGTAAAATTTGGGAAGTTAAGGGTTTAAAGTGCAAACGAGGGGGTTTAAGTTAGTTTAAGTGTGTTTAGGTGTTTTTATGATTTTTAAGGTGTTCTAGCATCAATAATAATTTAATATCATAAAAAAACATTACTTCTAGTCAAATTTTGATGTCCCGGTTATTGTCCGGTTGTTCGGTTCGTTACGGTTCGTTAAAGTGCTGAATTGCGCAGTTTCACTAAGTATGAAGCACCTTTTGTGTCAGTTTTAATTCCCGACACTTTGTAAGTTATTTTGGACAATAAAACATAAATTTTGCATGATATTATTATGTTAAATAGCTGATTATAGCTGAATTAGTGCTGATTTATGCAGAATTCTGCATTTAAAGTGAGTTTCGGGTGCTTTTTAGTGCATAGTTTAGCTTCCGGAAAGTTTATATGTTAACCCTTGTATCCACACTTGGGTTTTGATGTATTTTAGATGTTGGACCTATTCCTAGGCCCTAATTCTATTTTCTGACTGCTTTCTGTAGAATTGCTGACACAGCGTGTCTTACCGGTGAGTTTACTAGTCTTTCTGACGCAACGCTAAAGTAATGCATAAAGCAATATTTGAAGTATAAAACATGCATGAATTCACATGTATAGCATGAAATCAGACAATGTTGGCATTTAAGCACATAATTGCAGATATTTAATAATAATTAAAACTGTACGGAAGTTACCGGTTTTGTGCCGGTTGTCATAGAATGTTTGCTTACATGGATTCTTCTTCCCGACTCATGATAACGAGGTCATCTTTGTAAACTTATACTGTTACACCAATGTCATCTCTGAAGACTTTGTCCATCAGACGTTGATAAGTGGCTCCCGCATTGCGGAGGCCGAAAGGCATTTTTGTATAACAAAAAATGCCTTTGTCTGTGCGGAAGGCCGTTTTGTCTTCATCTTCCTCCTTCATTTGCACTTGATGATATCCTTTATAGCAATCTAAGAAACATTTCCAGCGGAAGGATGCCAAGGAATCTACTTTCTTGTCTATCTCCGGAAGGGCGTAACAATCTTTGGGGCATGCTTTGTTAAGATCTTTGAAATCGACACACATGCGCCATCCGCCGTTGTGCTTCTGCACTATTACTGGATTGGCTACCCAGGTTTGATATTGAACTTCGCGCAGAATCCCCGCTTGAAGTAATTCAGCTACTTGTTCGTTCATGGCGCGAGCATTTTCTGTACTAAGACTGCGTTTTCCTTGCGCGACTGGTTCTGCGGAAGGTCAGATATTTAAGCAGTGCTGTGTTATCTCTCTTGGTACTCCGGTCATGTCCGCTGGGGACCATGCGAAAATATCCATATTGTTAGATAAGAGCTCTTTTAATTTTGCGCGAACTGTTAGTGAGATGGCGTGTCCTAACAGAATAGTTTGCTCAGGGTACTCCTCGTTGAGTACCCACTTTTCCGGTTCGTTTGGCGGTGACGGCTTGGTAACTTTTACTGGTGGCTCGTCATCTACATACATTGCCTCTTTACTAGAATATAGAATTGCTACCCCGGTTTCTGTTGGAAAACCACAAGCCGCATGTGGTATAGAGGTAATCATACTGAACTCCCTCTGTGATCGTCTCCCTAGCAGTACATCATGACGTGATGTAGCTGGCATAACCAAGAAATTGACTGTGACAGTGTGCGAGTGTTCGCCATCTGAGAGTGTGATGTTTGTAAAATGCAACATATAAATTACATCAAATGAGGCGTAAAACTAACCCTTTTTTAGTACTAATGTTGGAAAAAGTGTGCTTTTGTCTTCCTTTTGTATTTTCAGGATCAAATGAGCTTAAACAAACAAAAGGAACAAATATACAGCCAAAACCAACATAAATACAAAGAAAAGGAAGAAACGTGACTTGCATGACCCCTCGGCAGCATCTCCCAAAGCAAAAACAAGAAGACAAAAGCTGACCATGGGGCTGTGCCCAGCTGACCATGGGGTTGTGCCCAGCTCACCACGGGGCTTGCCTAGCTCACCACAGGGCGTGCCCAGCTCACCACGGGGCGTGGTCAGCCCTGGCATAAA
>JARYGA010054248.1:0-125000 GCA_030545235.1 Helianthus tuberosus
CGTAATCATTCAAAAGTTCGACCCATCGGCGTTGTCGCATGTTTAACTCTTTTTGCTTGAAGATATGCTCGAGACTCCTGTGGTCGGTGTAAATGGTGCACTTTGTACCGTACAGGTAATGTCTCCATATCTTTAGCGCAAAAACAACTGCTCCCAGCTCCAGATCGTGAGTAGTGTAATTCCTTTCGTGAACTTTAAGTTGGCGCGATGCGTAGGCAATGACCTTGTCACGTTGCATCAATACGCAACCAAGTCCTTGGATGGAAGCGTCGCAATAAACCACGAAATCATCGGTGCCTTCGGGAAATGAGAGGATAGGCGCACTACAAAGTCTATCCTTTAGGTGTTGAAATGCGGACTCCTGTGCATCACCCCAACGATAGATGACACCCTTCTGAGTCAGCGAAGTGAGAGGTTGCGCAATCTTGGAGAAATCTTTTATAAATCTTCTGTAATATCCGGCCAAACCCAAGAATTGGCGGATCTCTGTTGGTGTTCGGGGTGCAGGCCAGTTCTTGATCGATTCAACCTTAGATGGATCCACATGAATTCCATCCTTGTTTACCACGTGGCCTAGAAAGTGGACTTCGCGAAGCCAGAAGTCACATTTCGAAAACTTGGCATACAACTGCTCTTTTCGAAGAAGTTCCAGCATAAGTCGTAGATGCTGCTCGTGTTCCTCCTGACTCTTAGAATAGATCAGGATATCGTCGATGAACACAATAACGAACTTATCCAGGTAAGGCTTGCACACTCGGTTCATGAGATCCATGAAGACCGCTGGTGCATTCGTCAGCCCGAATGGCATAACCAGAAACTCGTAATGGCCGTAACGAGTTCTAAATGCTGTTTTGGCGACGTCCTCATCTCGGACCCTCAGCTGATGGTATCCCGATCTCAAATCAATCTTGGAGTAATAGCTCGACCCTTGTAGCTGGTCGAATAAGTCGTCAATACGTGGAAGAGGATAACGATTCTTCACAGTCACCTTGTTGAGCTCGCGATAGTCAATACACATTCTAAAAGTACCATCCTTCTTCTTTACGAACAAGACTGGAGCTCCCCAGGGTGAAGAGCTAGGACGTATAAAACCCTTTTCCAAGAGTTCTTGTAGTTGTGTGGACAGTTCTTCGAGTTCTGATGGGGCTAGACGATATGCTGCTCCAGGAGCTAGCTCGATTTGAAACTCAACTTGGCGATGAGGCGGAAGACTAGGTAATTCCTCAGGAAATACCTCGGGAAAATCGCGCACAATAGGGATGTCTTCAATTCTCTTCTCTTCCGTGGATGTGTCAGTAACGAGTGCTAGAATGGCAGTGTGGCCCTTTCGCAAACACTTCTGGGCCTTAAGGAAAGAGATGATGCCTTCGACAGCACCACTCTTGTCGCCGCGAATCATGAGAGGTTCTTCGCCAGAACAAGGAATGCGGATGATTTTCTCCTTGCAAACAATCTCCGCTTGATGATGAGATAGCCAATCCATCCCAATAACGACGTCGAAACTACCAAAGGTGATAGGAACAAGATCGATAGGGAAAGTCTGACCAGCTAAGACGAGGTTACAACCTTTAACTACGTGTGTGGCTTCAAGACTTTTACCATTTGCTAGCTCTACTGCGTGTTTGGTGTTCAGGAGTGTTGGAGCGCGCTTAAGCATTTGGCTAACTTTTAAGGACACATAACTTGTATCGGCACCCGAATCGAATAAAACAGTAACAAAGAAGTCATCCAGAAGAAACTTACCCATCACAACGTTGGGATCATTCCTTGCTTCTCCCTGACCAATCACGAACGCACGACCCCTTGCTCCATTACCATTGTTGTTTCCCCCATTGCCGCCTCCATTGTTGCCTCCAATGTTGTTCCCATTGTGGTTCCCGTTTCCTTGGTTGTTGTTGTTCTGATTCCGGTTCAGTTGGGGGCAGTTTCTTTTAAAGTGGCCTTCAGCGCCACACTGAAAGCATCCTTTATTGCCCTGTTGTTGTTGTTGCTGATGGGTCTGTGGAGCTTGTTGCTGTTTGCGATTCTGATTCACAGGACGCGGGCTCCTGTAATCCTTAGCTTCATGATCCAGCTTTTGACATCTCTGACAGCGACCTTTGTTGCACTGCCCGCTGTGATGCTTGTTGCACCGGTTGCACTTGGGGTGGTTTCCTCGGTATCCACCCTGTCCTTGGTTACCAGAAGATTGCTGACCAGGACTCTGGTAGTCATCAGTCTTTCGCTGCTGAGACTGAACTGAAGTAGAACCCTTTCCGGAGTTCCCATCCCATTTTCACTTGTTATCGGTAGGTGCATCAGAAGTAGCTATGGCACTGATACGTTCGGGTAGCCTGTTTTGCTCCACTGCCTGGTCGGTGAGACGATGAGCCAGTTTGACGACTTGCTGGATGGTACCCAAGTTGGCTGAAGTCACGTGACTTTGAATCTCTGGTACAAGGCCCTTGAGATATAGCTCAATTCGTTTGAAGGGAGGGTTCACCATGGTTGGACACAAGATGGCCAGCTCGTTTGACCTCTTAGTATACGCCTCGATCTCAGATCCTGTCATCTTCAGATTGTAAAATTCCACTTCTAGCTTGTGGATGTCATCCCGACTACAGTACTCCTCCTTGATCAGCTCTTTAAAACCATTCCAGGGTGTGGCATTAGCAACTGCCAGTCCTAGTAGTTGAACCTGCGCCTTCCACCAGGTTAACGCAGCTCCTTCAAGTGTTCCGGTAGCATATTTCACCCTACGGTCTTCGGGGCATTCGCACATCTCGAAAACAGTCTCAAGCTTTTCAAACCAGTGAAGAAGGCCCACTGCTCCTTCGGTGCCACTGAAAGTGGTAGGTCGGCAGTCCATGAACGTCTTGAACGTGCACACAGGAGGTTGAGCATGTTGGCCTGTTTGCGCGAGAATAAAAGATAAGGTTAAGCACGAGGGTTGGTTTGAGGAGGTAGGATCTAAACGTCCTAAGGTGAGTTGGTATGGCAGGTTATACCTCCTGCAGGGTTAGCTGCGAGTGCCTCAGCGACTCGTTCGTTGATCAAAGCCGTCAACTGGGCTCGAGTGAGGTTGATATGTCCTCCGCGTCCGCTCATGATCTTCATAATGAAGCAACGTAAGTGAGGAAAGTGTCGCGAAAGTGTGTAAGTGTATGGGACGACATTAGTAAGCACACAAGGTTCAAATAGCAATTATCACATTATCTAATGCACAGTGAGAACTATCTAACCGACAATATGACATAAATCATACCACTTATGGTGTCGAGTCTTGCACGTGGAGCGAAGTGTCGTTGTGGATCGTTGAGCACTGTACTGGTTATAGTCTGGTTTTTATCAAAAACTTTTCCCTTTTTAAAAACCAAGTTCACTATAACCAATGGCTCTGATACCAATCTGTCACACCCCCAAAATCCACCATGCGGAGTATCACCGCTTGGAGGCGTGACATGACCAGGATCGAGCCACCAATCATATTGAACAACTCAATTAAGTAAATAAAACCAAATATAATACGATTGGTGACCAAAGCTAGTTAACCTTGTTTAGTTTAAACAGCGGAAGCATAAACGTGAGTTCAAAAGCGTAAGTCCATAGTTCATAAGTTAAAGTTTCAAAACACACGTTTAGTAAGTTCATAAGGATTTAAATATTAAGCACGGAACATAACAGTCCGTACACCACAATGACTCCTTCCCCGTGCAAGCTCCAAGCGTTTAGCGACCTGTAAGGCATGTAACAACGAGTCAACAACAAAGTTGAGTGAGTTCACGTTTGGTTGTTTCGTTTTAAGTTGTTTCTGAAAAACGTGGTTTGACTTTCGTTGGCTTATTTGCCGTGGGGGTTACCCCGTAGTTGAAAGTATGTTTAACTATTTCCCTTTTTCTTTACCCAATCCATAACCATGATCAGTGGGGGTTTTCCCCGTTTGAACTACTAGACGGTATGATATCGACTGCTACGCAAATAAGTTGTGCCCTATATCAGTGTCTATCATCACTGACAATCTGCCATAGTCCATTAGTACACGCCCGTCCTACCGGCACGGTGTGAGGTTTGTTAAACCTAATAACGCTATTAACTAATGACCCGCTCGCCATTGGCCTCGGCGATTAAGTCGATATAAATTGAGGGACTTCATGATAGAGTTTTGTCTAGCTAGTTTTAAGGTTATTGTCCTGCACCAGGAGGACGAACGTACGTATTCTGCACCAGGAGAATTCGTAGGATTAATAATGGCATCCACTCTATGGAGGATGGCCGTACATATCCTACCCAAGGAGAATATGTAGATCCCGTTTTAATTTCTTTAACCCATTCCCAAACCACCGGGAATCCCATGCCTTAGAAAGTGTGTGAACTCACCTCGGTTTGCTCGGTTAGATTCTCAATATAGCTAACAGTCAGGGTCGGTCAATCGCGTCCTAGTATGATTTACCAGTTAGTCATTTAGTGGCTTTCAAATAGAACACAAAGTTCCTACACGTATCTATCACACAACATGCATCACTGTAACGGTTTATGCCCATCTAAGTTTCCCGTCCATTCCCCACTCAAAATCAAACATACGATAATGCACATAACATATATAACATGTCAAATCATTCACAGATAGCATACTCGACATTTAGACACGCAAGTCACAACTTATGTCAATTCAGCATTAATACTCAAAACCGGCTGTTTTCGGACATTTAAATAAAATAGTTAGATTATTCCAAAAATTCCCAAATTTTTATAGAATGTCATAAACATTCTATATTTTATTGTGTAAAAATATCGGGGTCCGGTTCATTACCCACATTTTATAAAAATTCATATTCGGGACCGAACTCAGATTTATGTATTTCTGACCACAGTCCACGAAACAATTTATTAAAAATTCATCGAGTGTCCGATTTACGAAATTCCAGTGGGGTAATTACAAATACATAGGTTGTTATCTACTGTACAAATTTCATGGTCCGATTCATCACAAAACTCAGGTTACGACCGAAAGTACGACACCCATTTATTGCTGTCAAAATTCAGCTCAAGTTGCTGTTACATTTCAATACTTTAAAAATAGTAAACGAAGTCCAAAAATTACGATTCCGGTGCCATTAGAACCGTATTTCATAATAACATATTTTAGATTCAAAATATCGGTTTTTCGTTGAATTTAAGACCTGTTTACAGCCAACTGAAGTTGGCTGTAAAACCGGGACAGATTCTGTTTTTCAGTGTTTAACCTTCTAAATCATGTTCGATCTATTTCGTTAACAAGTTAATTAATCACAACAACATTAACCATCAATATAAATCAGCAAAACATCAGATAATCATCCAATAATCATAATCACACAAGATCTACATGATTTACACTAATATTCATCCATTAACCACCTTGTTCATCACTTTAGTAGACTTTTAGTTGGTGATCTTATATGTTAGTGATTTTTAACCGACGAAACTCTTATTAACCACTCTAGACAAGATCAAGAAGGCGTTTAGAGTCACTTACTACTAGCTCGAGGCTAGGGGAGAAACTAGGCGAAAAATGCGTGGATAAAAGCAATGGGGTGAGGTCCTTCGCGTTCCGAATGCACCAAGCTTCCTTGTAGGTGATCCTTAACACTTGAATGATCTTGGAATGGCTTGAACAAGACTCGAAAAATTGATGGATGTTTAAGGGTGTTTGGCCGTGAGTTATTTAGAGAGAGAGAGGGTGTTTTTTTGTTGAGTGTTGTGTGATGAATGATATGGAGGTTCTAATCTTAATCTTATAGGCAAATGGTATGAATATTGTCCAAAGGTTTCCATGCTTTCTTGATATGGGACAAGTGAAACAAAATAATCACAAGAAGGACAAAGGGTGTCCCCCTCTTGGGGACGGTTTGGTTAGGGGGGGGGGGTCCCTAGTTCAAATCCAACCATCTAGTTAGTTAATGGTTAGGTTAATCTAGGTTAGTTAAGTGATTAACCCGGTTACTAGTGTGTTGTGCTTTACAGTGGGTGTTAGGGTATTCAGGGACCCTAACTGGCTCAGAAAAAGATAAACAATGTGAATGGCAATATTTTTAGGTTCCGGGTAAAGTCCGGTTGTTCGGTTCGACACTGTTCCGATAAACTGCTTAATTAATCCGTATAGCGTCCTACTTATATATTTTTGCAACGTTTTTACTTTCTAACACTTAGGAAAATATAACGGACTATTTAGTGACCTTTCTGTACACTATTAGTATATTAACAAATACGTGTGAGCATAACACAGATATCAGAAAGCTGTTAAGTGATTCCACACAGTCGTCAAGCACATTAATTATTATTAATAAATTGTACGGAATACATGGAATTATGAGGGTTGTCACAATTTGCAAATCATCCATTGGCAAACCACGTCTCTCACACCTATCACCACTCCATCACCACTATACCACCATCATCCGACACATTCCTCCATCATCCATCTTTAGAGTGTGTAGTAGTCTCGGGATCTAAGATTGATCGTAAGAGTTTTTTTTTAAACAAAGGTCATGCTTGGCTAATCTCTTACATCACTTGGTGAAGACAAATTTTTTATTATTACTTTTGATTTCCATGCTATTGGTGCATATTTCGTATGTCCACCACTGTGCGAATAGGCTAGATAGAGCGTGTGTTGAATATTGTATAGAATGGTGTGAAAACGGACAAGGTTTTGTAGTGAAAATGTACATTCGTATGAATGGAGTCCAGTCGTACGAATGGACATCAGGTTTGTCCGTAACAAACCCATTCGTCCCTAAGGTTCATTCGTTGTTATAAGTCCATTTGTACGGATGGACATAATTGTAGGTTCGTATGAATGGACATTGTCTATATATAGGGATAAGGGGTTTCTCATTTGGACAACCTTCGGTTCCCTGAGGGGAGATGTTGTCCAACTGGTTTCACGGGTATGTAACTTCAATTCATTGAATAGAAACCAGTTTATATTAACCTGTCCGGAGTCGATTCTACTTCTACTCCTTTCTTATCAATAATATTCCACCGAACCGGTTATCTTGGGACCAAAACTTGGTCAAACCTGTCGGATACTGGAATAACAATTGGTATCAGAGCTACGGTACCGATTCAATCGATCGAACAGTTGATTGAATCACCTACGCTCATGGATTTTGGAGTTTTTGGAGGTTTGACGTTAAACATCGAATAAACATTAAATTGAAGGTCAATTCACGGAAGGAATTTGAAATTGAAGACTTCATTGTGATCGTGATTGATTTTCGCACAATCCTGTGAAGTTTCATCATGAAATTCGTAGAAATAAAGATTTTGTATTGTAAACTGTGTTTGGGAATGTTCTTGAGAAAATCAGACATTTTCATACGGATGTATAGGTTCTGTAACACCCCGAAAATAGGTTTGGTAATCAAACCCTGTTAATACTAAAAAGACGGGCATAATACCATGGGTGGTAAAAGTAAACCCGGTGAATATTAGGATTTAAATAAATAAACCTAATATTAAATAAAAGTTGAGCAAATCCTTTCGAGGAAAATATAGTTGATAAAAGGCCCGAGTTAACGGGACTTAAAATAAAACTGAGTTATAAATTACCTGAACCCACTAAGATAACTATGAATGTTTAACCTAGTTAATAAGTGGGAATGTTGTTAGAAAGAATTAGGTTTTGGCTAACTTAATAACTAGCCGAACATGATGGACCAAAGTTGGATAACTTGAAAATGGGATTATAAAAAATAAAACATAACAAAACACACACACACACAGAGTGTGTGTGCGTGCATGGAGATCGACCAGGAGAAGCTCCATGGAGCTCTAGCCCTAATTTCCATAAAATCATCAAATTGAAGCTCGATTCAAGCCCTAAATCAATGCATGAACACATAAAAATGATCACCTAGTCATGAGGATCTTAAGGTATGTCATAAAACCTAGATTAGTTAAGGTTGAAATTTGAGACAAGCAGGTTACTTGCAAATAGATAGTTGGATTATGATCCAAAGTTGAAATTGAATGTTTATGTATGTTTAATTTTGTTAGTTATGATGAAATTATGAAGAACTTGATGTAATGTTACTTGTAAGTGGTTAACAAGTAAACTAGGAAGTGGGTTTTAATTAAATAAGTGAAGATGATGATGTACATGTGCTTAAAATCATTATAATTGATAGTTGAAGCGAGATAGTTGAACAATTTATAGGTTCGAGTGAATGCTCATACACGACTTGAAATGGATTTTTATATTATGAGGAAAATTGGTGACTTTATTCATGTATATGAATGTTTGAAATCATGTTATCTACTAGACGATATGTAGAACTTGATATTAATAATCAATTAAATTTATTAAGTGATAAAATTGTGATGAAATTAGTAGGAAACGAAATTTAAAAAGGTGTCCTAGGAATAGCACCTACCGGGTAAATGGCGGAATGCCAAAATGAATTGTTAAACTTAGTTGTTCAATTTCATGTGTTATAAGGTAGTTTGACTTTTAAAAAGGTCAAACCGACCTATGATAAAGTTCGGTAAGAAAAGTAATATAACGGTTCATAAGGCGTAAAGGTTATGATCTAGAATGACTAACCTAACCAGCTTGTGGATATTATATGATAGTTTGACGCTTAACAAGGTTGGTGGTGGCTTAGGGAAGAAGCGGGTCAAACGGTTTGAGTACGCGGAAAAGAGCAAAATTGGATGCAAGGTAAGTAAATCTTACACCTTTTTGTAGAATGCGTATTTATTCTATAAGTTATCGGAACAAATGTAAATGACAAAAACCATGGTTAATGGTAAAATGGGGCGAAACGGTAATTTAGTCATGAAAATACTAAAATATAAATGAGTTTTCGAACGGCTACTTCATAAGTAAGCCTAAAGGAATAAAATGTGTAAAACAGTGATTTAGTCAAGTATAAATGAATCAAAGTCAATGTTTAAAACGGCACAAAATGGCATAAGCCATGTTGGGTAAGCGCTTAAGAAATGGGTTTAAGAAACCTAAACAAATTGGTGAAAAATCCGGAATGATTTATTTGAATGAAATGGTAAATAAATACCATTCGATTATAAGCATAAAACATTTGGTCATTTTGACCAAACGGGTGATATGGTAACGTTGATACCATTTGACAATTAACGACTAATAAGCTTTGTTGAGTCATACGCTCACATGGTAAGATGGCATATGGATTAGTGATGCTATGGATTAGCAAGTTTTGAGACAAGGTATTAAAACGGCTCAATAGGTTGACCCAAGCCAGGTACGCATAATTAGATTTATAGTTAAAAGTGATATTTTGGTCAAATAATTAGTGAAAGTCCTTTATCGTAAAATGAGGGACTAAAATTGACCAAAAAGCCCTTGATGGGTAAATTGGGGCAAACGACCCATATGGGTTGTTTAGGAACTTGCATTATGATTATGGAATATAAGTAGATACTTTAAATGTGGAAATGTTAAGTGTGAAAAGAGAAGAGTGAGATTAATGCATAAATGCATAAGATCTTCTAAACGGGTCAAAATGAATTACGCGCATAACTCTGAAAATGACTGTGTAATTCATTAAAGACGAAGTGTAACTTAAAGATTTGAAGTTATATAAGTAACCCATGGCCTTATAATAATTGGGAAACAACTGGGTTAATAGAATGTGAAACGAGTCAAAATGTTATAATTGCATTTTAAAGCCGAGAGCTTAAAAAGCCAGAATTTTGTGAAATCCGATATCAGGTTTTAACTCCTTAAGATGGAGAATCAAATTACGAACGCGTAGGAAAAAGAATCGTGTAAAACGGATATCTAGATCAAAAGTTATGACAATTATAAGTTCGAAAATTTGTTAAAAAATGGATCTGGGCGTTTGCAGCAGCAAGAATCCCAACCTTTCTGTCAAAAAGGGGTTTTCGCGTCACGCGACCACGACCTCAGGAACACCATCGCGTAGCCCGCGACAAATATGCAGTCAGTCTCTCGCGGCCCGCGAGAGACGTTAGACCTGGGAAAAATGTTTTTCTTTCGTTGTTTGATGCTTGGAACTTGTTTAAACTATTATTTAAGATATCAAAACTAACTTTTAAGTTGGTTTTGATCATAGGTAATTGTCAAGGGTTCCCAGATGATGATCAAGCCCAACGAAGAACAGAACACGATGCAGTTACAAGCTTCCGCACATAGTTTCGTCGTTATTTTTAAATGGCGAAATTTTACCAATCATGATGTAACGTTTCAAAATTTAGAAAAGTTTTAATTAACCTGTATTTTCATTGTATATGTAATTATAATTACATGTTTATTTTCGTAAACTATACGAAAACCGTAAAATAATAGCAAGGGTCTTACAAGTTGGTAATCAGAGCTCATGGTTAAAGAGTAAAGTGTGTTTCGTTCGAGGCTTGATCACATAATCTGGTAAGTTATATGTATATTAATAGTTTAGCATGATTAAAGTGTTGAGAACAACACATAGGGTTATCGTGTAATACACGTTACACCAATCAAATCGATAAAGGATAGATATAGTCAACGAAATTACGTGTGTTGACATGTATACGGGAAAAGCCTTGTAATATAATACAGGTGTTCATTAATGCCGGAATTACTAACTTCTATAAATGTTGTAGTTGAAGGACACTCGCATCTGAAGATAGCGGGAGTTTAACAAATTGCGAATTGACAAAGAAACGGTCCAAAGTATGACAAGCAGAGCATGCTCAACAAGGACCTAAACTGCGAAACGACCCCGAACAAGGTTAATGGCATGGAAAGCCCGTAAGGGCAAGCATTACCAGGTGCACGTTTTAAATTAATCGCACAAATAGTATTATGCAACAAACACGTAGAGAATGACAGTTGCATATATAGGATAAAAATTGGGATAACCCAAATAGGATATCTATTCAGGATGAAGTTTCCAAGAGCAAATAAGTAGAAATAAGTGTTATTCATGACGATGAATAACAAAGCAATAACAGGATTAGTTTATATGAAAACTTGGACGGGAGTAATTGTCCAAGTGCATAATTCTCAATATAATACTATTGAGAAAAGTAGCGATCACATTAATGAATGTGATTATATAATAGTTCGACAAAAAGAAAAACATTTTATATGTTCAAGAATGAAACGGGTAAAACTAATGATTGTTAAATAACAATTAAATAAAGTTTTACCAAATAAAACCATGAATATGGGAATTATTGGAGGAGTTACTTACATGGGGCGTGGTGCGAAAATTATAAAAAGGTCATGTGTGTCATGTGTTGATCGCTTACTCTGGCCAAGTAAGTAGTGAACACATGATATCATGAACTTCTTTTGATGGACGAATTTACGTCCGATATAGTAAGGACGGGGTGAAAGGGACGAATAAAAAGGTACCCAAAACATATCAAATAAGTAAGATATTTGATAATAAATGTAAACGCAAGCCGGGTAATGGAAGCATATTACATTAGAATAACGTGCCCGAGGGAAGGGACAAGAATCAAGGTGAATGAAGATACAAACCGACTAATAAGAATGATAAGGCGTGGGAATAAAGTTTGACTGTCATAAGTGATGAAATTCACACGAACAAGTCAAATGGAATGAATAAAGAGTGAGGACTTGGTTGAATAAAAGCGATAGATTTCGCTAAGACGACCAAATGAATCAGAGCGAAGTCTTAACACATACCAGAAAGGTTGCAATAAAAATGACTTCGGTAAAATACCCAACATATGGGTAGTATTTTGAGTGAATGCGTAAACCAAGAGACGGGAACGCGGATTGAAAGTCAAAAGACTCGGATTGAGAGCTATGACTAAAAGACGAAAAGATTTTTGCAAATATAAATTTTGAAAATTTTGTTCAACTATTTCAAAGTTGAACGGGTAGAATAAAGAATGAAGTTTGACATTCATAAGTGATGAAATTTCACACGAACAAGTCAAACGAGTTAAATAAAGAATAACGCTTTCTAATGTAAGTAAGCACGAACCGAATAAGTAAAAGCACGAAATATTAATAAACCTATGCAAAGGATTAGGGCGCTAAAAAAACATTAAGATAAAAGAACCCAGGTAATGGGTTGTAAAGAAATATAAGTATGAACCTAGAAACGGTAAGTGTAGAACAAACTGATGTGTGAATGACGTAAGGAGTCATAAAGTCGGAAGATTAGTCCGAAAGTAAACAAATGAAGCCTTAGACTACGGTGAAGGTCAACAGAAATTCGAAAGTGAAAATAAATGATTCCAAAAATAACAAGGGGTTCCTTGACACCATATATCTACATATATGTACATTGAATAAAGACATGAATAAAAGATGATCTACAGGATCATCATAACCTGCGGGATTAAAAGTAGTGTTAAGGTCTACAGGACTAAGAAGACCCTTGGGTCAAAAATAGAAAGAAACGAACTGTTGGGGTCCCACCTTAAAAAGGTGAAAATCTAATGAAATAGCCTATAAGGCTACGTGAAAGATCCTACGGGTCAATAGCGTAAAGCGAGGGAACTGGTTACGATTCCCCGTGTAAAACGAAAACGGAAAAGAATAAATTATTTGTTGTCAATTTCCTTGATGTGAGTAATTGACGTAAATTAAAGAGAAAACGTTAAACTAAAAAAATTCAGTTTTTGGTAAGAAACAGCGTTTTAACAAATACGAATATTATGAGAGGAAATTGGAAATGATTAATATCAAAGGATATAGGTCTTAACATCGATAGGTGCATGACAATACATTCGAAAAGAAGAAATATGATAAAGAGAAGTTGATATAAACTCAAACGTGACCTGACGCATTCACGGTCAAGAAAAGTAATATAGAATATGATCATGATGTAACGTGAGTTACGGGATATGAAATAATAAACACACATAAGGCCGGAGATGGGGATATGGATATACCCGAGCGATGGGGTATAAGGTAACTGGTGACTAACAAGTCTAATAGCCAAAATAAATAATCAATAAAGATAACGGATACAAGCTGAAAGTAACGGCCCACAAGACCTTACACATGAAAGACGTACGCGTCGATATAAATGAAAACTTTTGACCGAAAGAAACGGGTACCTTGAATATGAAACTTGGTTCATTTGATTAAACCAATGAACTACGTAAATATGGTTTCGGGGAGGAAACCTCTTTAAGGGGAGTAGACTTGTAACACCCCGAAAACGGATTTGGTAATCAAACCCCGTTAATACTAAAAAGACAGGCAGAATACCATGGGTGGTAAAAGTAAACCCGGTGAATATTAGAATTTAAATAAATAAACCTAATATTAAATAAAAGTTGAACAAATCCTTTCGAGGAAAATATAGTTGATAAAAGGCCCGAGTTAACGGTACTTAAAATAAAACCGAGTTATAAATTACCTGAACCCACTAAGATAACTAGGAATGTTTAACCTAGTTAATAAGTGGGAATGTTGTTAGAAAGAATTAGGTTGTGGCTAACTTAATAACTAGCCGAACATGAGGGACCAAAGTTGGATAACTTGAAAATGGAATTATAAAAAATAAAACATAACGCAACACACACACACAGAGTGTGTGTGCGTGCGTGGAGATCGACCAAGAGAAGCTCCATGGAGCTCTAACCCTAATTTCCACAAAATCATCAAATTGAAGCTCGATTCAAGCCCTAAATCAATGCATGAACACATAAAAACGATCACCTAGTCATGGGGATCTTAAGTTATGTCATAAAACCTAGATTGGTTAAGGTTGAAATTTGAGACAAGTAGGTTACTTGCAAATAGATAGTTGGATTATGATCCAAAGTTGAAATTGAATGTTTATGTATGTTTAATTTTGTTAGTTATGATGAAATTATGAAGAACTTGATGTAATGTTACTTATAAGTGGTCAACAAGTAAACTAGGAAGTGGGTTTTGATTAAATAAGTGAAGATGATGATGTACATGTGCTTAAAATCATTATAATTGACAGTTGAAGTGAGATACTTGAACAATTTATATGTTTGAGTGAATGCTCATACACGACTTGAAATGAATTTGTATATTATGAGGAAAATTGGTGACTTTATTCATGTATATGAATGTTTGAAATCATGTTATCTATTAGACGATATGTAGAACTTGATATAAATAATCACTTGAATTTATTAAGTGATAAAATTGCAATGAAATTAGTAGGAAACGAAATTTAAAAAGGTGGCCTAGGAATAGCACCTACTCGGTAAATGGCGGAATGCCAAAATGAGTTGTTAAACTTAGTTGTTTAATTTCATGTGTTATAAGGTAGTTTGACTTTTAAAAAGGTCAAACCGACCTATGATAAAGTTCGGTAAGAAAAGTAGTATAAAGGTTCTTAAGGCGTAAAGGTTATGGTCTGGAATGACTAATCTAACCACCTTGTGGATATTATATGATAGTTTGACGCTTAACGAGCTAGGTGGAGGCTTGGGGAAGAAGCGGGTCAAACGGTTTGAGTACGCGGAAAAGAGCAAAATTGAATGCAATGTAAGTAAATCTTACACCTTTTTGTAGAATGCGTATTTATTCTATAAGTTATAAATGCGATAAATGTAATATTCGAAATATGGTTCCAACACGAAATGATACGGGTCGGACCAAATGTAAATGATAAAAACCATGGTTAATGGTAAAATGGGGCGAAACGGTAATTTAGTCTTGAAAAGACTAAAATAAAAATGAGTTTTCGAACGGCTACTTCATAAGTAAGCCTAAAGGAATAAAATGGTAAAACAGTGATTTAGTCAAGTATAAATGAATCAAATTCGATGTTTAAAACGGCACAAAATGGCATAAGCCGTGTTGGGTAAGCGCGTAAGAAACGGATTTAAGAAACCTAAACAAAGTGCTGAAAAATCCGGAATGAGCTATTTAAATGAAATGGTAGATAAATACAATTCGGTTATAAGTGTAAAATATTTGGTCATTTTGACCAAACGGGTGAATTGGTAACGTTGATACCAGTTGACAATTAACGACTAATAAGCGTTGTTGAGTCATACGCTCACAGGGAAAGATGGCTTATGGATTAGTGATGCTATGGATTAGTAAATTTTGAGACAAGGTATTAAAACGGGTCAATAGGTTGAACCGAGCCAGGTACGCATAATTAGATTTATAGTTAAAAGTGATATTTTGGTCAAATAATTAGTGAAAGTCCTGTGTCGTAAAATGAGGGACTAAAATTGACCAAAAAGCCCTTGATGGGTAAATTGGGGCAAATGACCCATATGGGTTGTTTAGGAACTTGCATTATGATTATGGAATATAGGTAGATACTTTAAATATGTAAATGTAAAGTGCGAAAAGAGAAGAGTGAGATTAATGCATAAATGCATAAGATCTTCTAAACGAGTCAAAATGAATTACGCGCATAACTCTGAAAATGGTTGTATAATTCATTAAAGATGAAGTGTAACTTAAAGATTTGAAGTTATATAAGTAACCCATGGCCTTATAATAACTGGGAAACAAGTGGGTTAATAGAATGTGAAACGGGTCAAAATGTAATAATTGCATTTTTAAGCCGAGAGCTTAAAAATCCAGAATTTTGTGAAATCCGCTATCAGGTTTTAACTCCTTAAGATGGAGAATCAAATTACGAATGCGTAGGAAAAAGAATCGTGTAAAACGGACATCTATATCAAAAGTTATGGCAATTATAAGTTCGAAAATTTGTTAAAAAAATGGAGCTGGGCGTTTACAGCAGCAAGAAACCCAATCTTTCTGTCAAAAAGGGGGTGTCGCGTCACGCGACCACGACTCAGGAACACCGTCGCGTAGCGCGACAGGTGTCGCGGCCCGCGACAAATATGCACTTAGTCTCTCGTGGCCCATGAGAGACGTTAGACCTGGGAAAAATGTTTTTCTTTGGTTGTTTAATGCTTGGAACTTGTTTAAACTATTATTTAAAATATCAAAGCTAACTTTTAAGTTGGTTTTGATCATAGGTAATGTCAAGGGTTCTCGGATGAAGATCAAGCCCAACGAAGAACCGAACACGATGCAGTTACAAGCTTCCGCACATAGTTTCATCGTTATTTTTAAATGGCGAAGTTTTACCAATCATGATGTAGCGTTTCAAAATGTAGAAAAGTTTTAATTAACTTGTATTTTCATTGTATATGTAACTATAATTACATGTTTATTTTCATAAACTATACAAAAACCGTAAAATAATAGCAAGGGTCTTACAGGTTCGTATGAACCAACTGTGCAGGTTCATACGAATCAGCAGTCTTGATTCATACGAATGAACATTCGGTTCAAAATGTCAAATATCGTTCCAAGTCAGCCCATTCGCACAGATGGACCTACTCCATTCGTACGAATGAGAAAATGCTTAAAAAAGACATTTTTTGATCGCAACGACGAGTTGAGTCTACAGAAAAAATTTGGTGATTGAAATTTTTTTCCAGTTTTTAACGACCAAGTTGGGTTCTTCGGAGACACCATCGGGGCTTCAGCGAACTTATTTGATGATGCAATCACAGATTGTGAAAATTAGTGGGGTAGTCATGATACTGGTGCAGAATGATTATCATCTGGGTTACCTGACTATTAATTGGCCTTAAAGAAAAATCTGCAATGATGAGAAACTGACATGTGAGGGCCAAAATGACACATTTTCAGCATAGTCGAGTTTTACAGAGATAAAAGAGGACTGAATTGCTCAATTTGAGGGGGAATTCAGTAATAAGACGTCAGAATTTGCAAAAATGAGGGGGAATAAAAATTTCATATTGAAATTCCAGCATTTTTGAAATTCGTGACGATGCAACAGTATTCGGGTAGTTCTGACTTCAGGATTGCCTGGAGATGCATAGGATCTGGATTTGTGAATTCGTGATCATTGGAAGTTTAGACTCTAAAGATCAGGGTCAGATTGACGTCTTAGGGTTTGAGTCCCGGGTCTTGGTCAAGCCGGGCAGCAGGATTAGTATTAGGAGATGCATCTGTATTGTGGATACTTATAAGATATCACAGACGTGTGATAGTCTGAAGTGTCAGAATGGTTAATCTTCGAGCAGATGAATTGTTTTTCGGCCTAACCGCCAGGGAATGATGATGTTTGTTGGTTAAGTTGCTGCTGGAACTAGCGAAGAAGACTATACATCTATTTTTGTGATTAAAGAGGAAGAATGTGAATCTGATCCTGAATGAATGTTTCTGAGATCTGAATGTGTTACCAGGTGATTTGTTATCCAACGAAGATTTGCTGATTATGGAGAATACCGTTTACACGGATCAATCACTCAGAAGTCTTAAAGGTGATCACGAAAAACAGGATTTTAGATTTTCGTGGGTAATCACAGATTTGACGTTAACCAGTGTGGTATTCGAAGTTTCTATCAATTGTCGGCTGGGTTTTTTAACATTAAAAGATCAAGCAGGCGGAATGCACGATCGATGGTGCTGAAATGATATACCAAAAACCAAACGCGGATGTGGTTAAAGCCGAAATAGAGAAGCTGCATTGATTAGTTTCAAGTTGGTGATTATTCGTGAAGATTGTAGTTTAGCAAATCAGAGGAGGAGTCATGAACTGTGCAAACAAAGGCCTGAAGATTTATTTCAGGGGGAATTTGTACATAACGAAAAGAATGCAAACCCAGATCATCAATCAAAAAAAGGATAGGTGCACGGTATCCTTAGCCGCGGAAGGGATCTCCCTTCCCAGTTCACGACCCGACAACGATCCCTGGCGGTAAATACCCTTACCAACTTGATTGGATTGAAGAGCCTGGAGTAACCAGGATTCGAACCCGCGACCTCCACGTAATGGAAGGCCTCAGAGACACTAAATGGGTGTCAGTGGCCACTGAGCCAAGACCCAGTGGTTCGGATCATCAATCAAGGGAAATTTATTGAAGATTTCAAGATGCTTGATTGAAGTTGCAGAATATTCAAACACGGCTCTAAGTTTTCAAAGATACGATTCGACAGTGACGGCCAAGGGGGAATCTGTTGGTCCATATTTCGTATGTCCACCACTGTGCGAATAGGCTAGATAAAGCATGTGTTGAATATTGTATAGAATAGTGTGAAAACGAACAAGATTTTGTAGTGAAAATGTACATTCTTACGAATGTACATCAGGTCTATCCGTAAAAAACCCATTCGTCCCTAAGGTTCATTCATTATTATAAGTCCATTCGTACAGATAGACATAACTGTAGGTTCGTACGAATGGACATTGCCTATATATAGGGATGAGGGGTTTCTCATTTGGATAAGCTTTGGTTCCCTGAGGGGAGATGCTTTCCAACTGGTTTCACTGGTATGTAACTTCAAATCATTGAATATAAACCAGTTTATATTAACCTGTTCGGTGTTGATTCTACTTCTACTCCTTTCTAATCAATAATATTCCACCGAACCGGTTATATCGGGACCAAAACTCCGCCAAACCTGCCGGATCCTGGAATCTTACAAGCTTTGGTTAACTTTTTATTTGGGTATGTATTAGTGACTTTAATACCTAGTTTTTTATATTGAAAGTGAACTTTATTCTATCATCTCTTCATGTTTTGTTGATTCACTCATTCTTGTCTTTACAGCCTATATTGTCACACCCTTACTTTTGCGGAAGCGTGATTATGTGTGACTTGCTTAATATCATTGCATTCAACCATAACAAACAACTATATGATAGAAACCATGATGTTCATCCATAATTAAGTTTTCAAAACATTGCAACCAACATTGTTTTAAATCCAAATATGGACTTCAAGTTTAGAGTACAACACAACCCAAGTTTTAAGTTCCATACTGGACTTAACAAAAGATACTATTAAAAGCTAGGCTTTGAACTATGTGTCTTATCCAGGATAAGATACACAATCCAAGCCCTTCGACACTGGATGACATCTTTTATTTGAAGACACAACTTGAAATTCTTCAACGCCCACCAGATCCATTTCAATTCCCTGAAATACATGTAGTTTGAAAACATCAACAAAAGTTGAGCGAGTTCATGTGTTTTGTATGTGAGCTCGTAAAACTTGTAAACATTATAAGTATGTATTTGTAAAGTGGTATGAAGGCAAAAAGGAAACAGATGAATTAATGGTTTGCAAGGCCATTAATATGTGTGAAGTGATGCAGGAAGGCTCAAACCTAGCGGATTTTGTACCAGGCTTCCGACTGGAAGACATAGTCACCTCATGGGCCAAATCCAGGTCCCAAGGGTGGGGCTCGCAACACCCAAATAGATCTATCACTCATGTTCCTCGGTCCTACTACGAGGATTAATGGTCTTAAGTGTTGTACCCACCACTCACATGATCTAACAGTTCATTCCTTAGCTAACCATACCATATGTAAACGTTTGTAAACAATTTGTAACATGTACTTCACCCCCGAAGTTGTAAAACTGAAAACAGTTAAAAGAAAAGGGGGACATGAACTCACAGTCTTGCGTCTCGAAATCCGGTGTAACTCAAAGCTGCTACTCGATCACACGACTACCTACAAACGTGCTAAGGTGTATTAGACGGATGGGTCATGCCTTGACTTTAGTCTTATTTAGTATCTTTGAGTTACGTTTCTTTGTGTCATAATATTATCCCAAAATATATAATTGTTTGTTAAAATAATAAATATTTTAACTTAAATTATATTTATTAATTTTTGGAATATTAGTTAAAATAACATATTTTAACTTGACACATTATGTACTTATACGTGTATATCTTTTCCAATGATGGTTGTATCCATACTCGTATTCTTAAACTCGTATATTTTTGCCAAGTATCGGTGGCGTATTCCGGTGTATTTATACATACGAGAATACGTATTTTTATTGTGTTTATTAAGTATTCTTATACTTAATTTTTGTATTTATTTTTCCGGAATATTATTATTTTCAATAAAAATCACCAATGTACATATATTCTTAAAATATATAAATATTTTAAGAAAACTTGTATAGAAAATTATTTGTTCTTCATCCTTGGCAAAAATATTTATATTTTCATATAAAACTCAAAAATAATATATTTTCAAGATTATCTTAGAAAATATTTATAAATCTATTTTTCACCCAAAAATAATATATTCTAAATTTGTTTAAGAAAATATATATTTTCTCCAAAAATAATATATTCTCTAATTGTTCAAGAAAACATATATATTTTTCCTTTACCCAAAAATAATATATTTCCTTCTTGTAAAAAATATGATATATTTTTGTAAAAACTATAAAAATCATATTTTCGTTTTCTCGGTTTCCAAAATGCCGTTTATCAAAATATACTTATGAATTTAATTCCGGAATATTTATGTAAGTTATATTCCTTGTTCGGTTTCTCCAATTTTTGGGTATAAATTATATATTTATTCTCTTGGGGTTTTGGTAATATTTTTTGTTATATTTCTTGGTGTTTTGGTGAGTTATATTATTTCAAGTCCTAAAATAATACACCTAATACACATAATATACAAGTAATCACACAAATTGTGACATCTAAATATATATTTTCCTAAATACATATTTGGTCACTTTTATTTATCAAAAACCAACCTCCAATATTTGTAATTTTTGTAACAAAAATTATGGCAATTTTTATATGAAAAATTATGGTTAAAATATACTTTGTTAACACTTGTTTAAAAATATTTTTCTAAGTGTTTAATTTCTAGAAAAATTTTGTCATAGTTTCCCCTTAAAAATGGAGGTTTCCATGCTTTTAAAGCATATCATTTTCTTTTAAAAATCATCACAATTCATCAACAAAGCAAACAATACTTACCAAGTGGCAAAATCAAGCTTCTTACACTACTCCATGAACTCGAAAATTCATAAAAAATTGTAGTAACTTAGCAGTGTGTTTAGTAAGCTTAGTTACCCTTTAAAGTGTGGTTATTTGTTTAAAAACATCATTCTTGAAGATTTTAGATCTTTACAACTTGTAAAATGATTTTCTAAAAATGCTTCTTTTTGAATTTTTCTTGTTAATAACATGTTTCTACACTTGATTAACCACTAAAAATGTGATTAGTTTCTTTAAGAACCATGTTTATGTAAATCTCATAAGTAAACTTAGTTTCTTGACAAAATCATTTTTTAAATCACACACTTACAAGACTTATATTACACTTTGATCATCATCATTCAAGAAAACATTTCATACTTCAAGTTCATGCTTACATAAAGTATGATCATCTTGGTCTTTCACAAGATCATTCTCTCATCTTGCTAGATCATGTGTTTAATCACAATCTTGCAAGTTTCATATGATGTTTAACATCATTAACACAAACAATCAACAATCAAGAAGCATATAAACACTTAAACAACATAGTTCATGATGATTTTTAGTCTTATGTTAAAGATTATGTTCTTGATCTTTAGTGTTCTTCATGATTAGTGATTTACATATACTTTTAATCAACATAACAAGATGTAAAATGAGGTTAGAAGGATCTTACTACTAGCACAAGGCTAGGGATGATGTTCAAGAAGATGAAGATGACAATCTTGGTGGTTTATAGCACCTGAAAGAGGTCCTTCACTTTCCAATGGCTCCTAGCTCCTTAAACAAGCTTCTTACACCTTGTGATCACTAGAGAATGGATGGAATTGAAGTGAAGTTGGTGGTGGTGGTCTTGCTTGTTCTTGGCCGAAGGTGGGAGGAGAGGAAAAATGAAGTGTGGTGTGTTGTGAATAATGAGAAGATGATAAACTAGAGGTTAAATTTATAAACTTCCAACACAATGTTATCTAATGTGTAAAGTGTCTTTAAAAGATATAACATAATCTATTACCATAAACAAATGAAATCAAGAGTGGACCACCTTGTAGTGACCGTAAATTGAGGGGGGGGGGATAGATTAGGTTGTAATGGATAGTTAGTTGATCTAGTTGAAATCTAAATGATTTAGTTAGGGTGCTTAGTTGTTATGATGTTATAATAAGTGTTATGATGTTCGGGGACCATAACTAGCTCGGAAATGGTAAAACAATGCTTCTAGTGAAAATTTATTATTTCGGGTAGTGTCCGGTTGTTCGGTTGGTTGCCGGTTCGTTAAGGTGCTAAACTATGCAGTTTAGTGTGCTTTATGTTACCTTTTGTGACAGTTTTGATTCCCGATACTTAGGAAAGCATTCTGGACCACTTAACCATAATTCTGCATAATATAAAGTTGTTTAAATGCTGATTTTTGCTGAATTCTACAGAATTCTGCAGTTTATGTGAGTTTTAGGCACTTTTCGACACTTAAACTATCACTAGGATGGCAGTTTTATGATCCTTACTTTCCTACACACTATACTAGTGTAACTCTTGGTTCCTGGCCCTTTCTGTGTCTCAATACCATGTCTGTCTAAGTACTGAACTCTGTCAGCATTTTTCTGATTTGTCTGATAACTGTGATATCTTTGTTTCGTGCATCATTTGAATTAATAAAGTGTTGCATGCAATAATGGTATGACATTATGCAATATACGATGCACATATATGTATATGAGAATAATTAAAAAGCATTCATGTCATAAATTTTAATCAGCACAGTCATTAAAGCACTAATTACTGTTTAAGTATTGTACGGATACATGAAATTTTGACAATTGTCACATTCTCCCCCTGTTAAGAAAATTTCGTCCCAAAATTTTAAACTGCGCTAACGGTTGCAGGGGAGTTAGGGAACAAATGCGGTTATTTAGATTTCATACGGTCTTCATGCTCCCAAGTAAACTCTGGGCCGTGACGTGCGTTCCATCGAACCTTTACAAGCGTAACACTACTCCTCCGAGTCTTGTTAATTTTCCAGTCGGTAACCTCAACGGGTTCTTTAGTGAAGTGGAGTGTGTCGTCAATGTGTACTTCATCCGCAGGGATGTTAACAGTTTCCTGAGTTGGACTTTTCTTCAAGTTTGATACATGAAATGTATCATAAACACCGTGTAGTTCCTCTGGCAGTTCCAACTTGTACGCTACGGTACCAACCCTTTCCAAAATTCTGAATGGCCTGATATAACGTGGGTTTAACTTGCCATGTTTCCCAAAACGTGCTACACCTTTCCAAGGTGAGACTTTCAGCAAAACCATATCACCCACTTCAAATTCCAAGGGTTTTCGTCTTTGATCCGCGTAACTCTTCTGTCGATCATGAGCCGTCTTGATGCGCTCTTGGATCTGCATGATTTATCAGTCGTTTCCTGGACCAGTTCGGGGCCTACCATTTGTCTAACACCAGCATTAGCCCAACACAGCGGTGAACGGCACTTGTGTCACACCCCGACCGCGTAAAACAACAAATCGCGGCGGAAACATCGGGGCGTGTTGCAACAGAATTAATGTTTCACAACCATGGAAATTAAAGTTTCGCTTTATTGATTATAAGTGTTACAATGTCTTAACAAACAAAGAAAAATACAATATAATTAACTAGTCTTGCATCTTTTATTGTCCCTAAAGCCCAAGTCTGTCTATATGTATCTTGATCATCTTATGCAACAGCTCCTGAAAAACACATGTGAAAATAGGTACGTCAGCATAAAAATGCCTGTGAGATACATAGGTTTTGTGAAAATAAGATTCATGACTTATGTTTGAGAAAATGTTTAGTCATGAACCTTGTTATTTGCTTTGTCTTTTAAATCATTTGAAAAACGATAGGATCAGATGATAAGTATAAATAAATGTAAGGTTAAATGAATAACCAAGAAAAATGTGTTTGTATAAGATAAGTTGTTTATAAATCAATGTCTTGTGAAAAGTATGTTATTTGAATGAAATGTTCTATGTCTCAAACTGAAATGATTCAAATAACGTTACGACATGTAATACCATACAAACACTTATATATAGGAAGTACCAGCGGCGTATCCACCATGCTTGTATCATATTACACACGCATCGTTACTTAACCACTTAATCAAACCAAACCAAACAATGTAAAATGTTCATGTCAAGATGTAAATCATGTCAAAATGTCTATGTCAAATATCCATGTCAAATGTCTATGTCAAATATTCATGTCAAATGTCTATATCAAATATCCATGTCAAATGTTGATAGTCCAAAAGTAGTCAAGTAATGTATAACCAAAATGATATGTATGGTAAGTAAAATTTAGACTACTTAAACCATAAGTAAAAATGTACAAAACAAAGTATTGAAGTAAAACTTGGTTTAAATCAAAGTTATGTTTTGTAAGATATATGCATGTTATACTGAATATGAACATTTATGCGGTATTGTGAATATGCATACATCCAAGCCTTGTGACTGTGGTGATAAACCCTTTAAACAAATTAAAGGTCTATCTGTCTTTATAACATCGAATTCGGTCATTCCTTTCTGTCCCCTTTCCCTGGGATGTCCGGAACGGGAGTTGTCAATTCCTATGGTACCACTACCTACTAACGAACGGCGTAGCTAATGTTAATGGATATATTGTCCCATGTAAACAAACCAAATGTCATAACAAAATGTGAGCATGTGAAAAACAATGCACTAAGTATGTAATCAAATGAACATACATAGCGTGAAATGTCATGTAAAACGATGTACTAAGTAATGCACACAATGGGCACACCTAGTAGGAAATGTCATGTAAAACAATGTACTAAGTAATGCACACAATGGGCACACCTAGCAGGAAATGTCATGTAAAACAATGTACTAAGTAATGCACACAATGGGCACACCTAGCAGGAAATGTCATGTAAAACAATGTACTAAGTAATGCACACAATGGGCACACCTAGCATAAGATGTAATGAAATCATGTACTATAATGTACTAACGAACATAGCATGTATATGATGTGAAAACAGGAAAGCATGAAAGTAACAAGTAGGCACATGTGTTCCACCCCAAAACGTTTGGAAAACAGTAAAAGAGGGGTCTATGTACTCACCTGAGATTGCTCAGTAGTCCTTGAGTAACAACTAAACAATGCTAGAGATCGCGGATATCAAACGGCACCTAGTATAGGTAACTATGTTAAATAACCGGACCTAAAACGGAAGACTGGGTAGCATTAGGGTTTGTAAACCAAACGAGTGTGGAGACTCGTGTGATATGGTTTAACAAAGCCTACATACTAAATGAAACTTAACCTAACTGCTTACGACCCATTACGACCCGTTTAGGTAGCTTATGCTACTTTAACGCGTCGTTCGCGTGAAACGCGTTCGGACCGCCTAACTAGTCCTATGACAAGTGTTATATGCCTAAACATGTTACATAATCAGTTACGTGACAAAAGTTTAGGTTACCTATGCTTAATTACCAATTATACATGAAAAGGGTATTCTGGTAATTTACCTAAGGCATATAAACTACCTATCATACAACTACTTAAACGATGTGACCATAGGGTATAACCTCGGAAGGTTATTCCCTACCTACTATGGTCACCTAATGTATTTGGTCGGATCCTAATGATCGACCAAACTGGGTCGGGTTCGAAGGTATAGGCGATTTATTAGATCGCCTACCCTACGACCCTAGACAACGTGGTAATCAGTGGGCATAGTCCCAAGGGACTATGACCAACGTGATTACACTCACGTTGCGAAGTTCCTACGAACTTCGCATTGACCATTACTGGTCAACGCTGAAAGTCAAACAAAGTTTGACTTTCCGACTCGAAAAGCAGTAAAAAAAAATAAGGAAAAGAACGAAAGAATACTTACGAAGGGTCCAAGATTCAAAGGTTCAAAGGTGTGGGTTTTGTGTTGAGGATGGATGGGTATTTATAGTAAAAGCACTACCGTTAGGATCGTTTCTTGAAAAAGGGGAAAAGATCTTGTCCGTACACTTGTTGAAAGGTTATGGAAGCTAAATTCCATCCTTATCTCATGACTAGATAATTAGGAACATGTGGTTGTGGATTAAACATGTGCAAACAGCCTGTTTAAAAACTCTGCATCTGGTCAGAAGACCCCATACGCATCGTATGGTATAAACACCATACGCATCGTATGGTATAAGTTTGGCAGAATTACAGTTTTGGTCCCTGAACTGTATTTAGGTCATTTTTGACACGTTTAAGGCCCGTTAACCCCATTTCAAAGCTCTAAAATGAAGTTAAAGTATAGGGAACTTAAAACATGCTTAAAAATATCTCGGATGTCGGTTCGTTTAGCCGTACGAACGCGATGTTCGCTTAATTACGACGGAATGCGCATAAGCGCGAAAAACGATCCAAATGACGCGACGAATGGATTTTTCTCAAGGCGAACACTAAAATATAATGTAGTCATGTTCACATAAATTTTTGGATGTCCGGATGTATTCAGAACGTAAGTTATGCGCGAAAATGCAAACTTGTGCACTTTTTGACACTTTTAGTCCCTGAATGACCCAAAAGTTTATTTTAGCACACCGAACCCCTCAAAGCCTATTTCTAAGCTATGTAAAGGATATTTAAGGTGTGTTTAACTTATGGTCATGTTCCGGAATGTCTGTTACAGTTCAAATTGGCATACTTTCGCAGTTTGTCAAGTTTAGTCCCTGTAAGCGATTTAACTTTGATTTCACCACACCAAACCTTCCAAAACTTATGTCTAAGTTATGTCAAGGTTATTTAAGGTATGTTAAGCCTATTTCACTATTCCGGAGTGTTTGTTGGATTAAACTGGTTATATTTACGCATCAGTGCGCGTATAACCTTCCAGAAAGCGATTTAAAGCTTGAAATTGAACAAGAGTTGATATGTGTAAACGATACACATATTTTTACAAATCCAAAGTATGAAATATAATATTTCATTGGTTTGGTATTTGTTTGATGGCCGTGAAGGCACAGGTGTTACAGTCTCCCCTACTTTAGGAAATTTCGTCCCGAAATTTAGAGGAAACTTGTGAGAGTTTAAAACATGAAGTTGAAAAGATCAAACAACATTGGTTAGGGTTCTGAACTTCTAGTAACTTTAATAACATCATGTTTGCAATGTAAGAGGGATACTTATATACAAGTATATGAAGCGTCATTGGTGCGTCCACCGTACCTCCATTACATCGTTCACATTCCGTTATTGTTGTCGCTATCGGTTCTTACACATAATAAATCTTACTGGGTTTCTGTGCATTGAATTCCATAATTATGTAGGCCTCCATAATTACGTAGTTCCTTGTACAGTCCGCACAGTCTATTTTATAATGTGTAGTGTAAAACCAAATGAACAATCCTGTGATGAGCGTGACTTAGACCGCCATAGAGTCCTTTAGACTAAATCAATAAATGATTTAAATAGACTATCAAGGAGTCTGTCCAGCTACATCACTAGATGTCATTCTTTAACCAGATTGCGAATCAATCTTTTGACTAGACCACTAAAAAGGGTCTGGAGTGGTACTATATAATCCAAGGGTCTTAACTATTACATAGAAGCCCATTAAGGATTTAGGGTAGTACCTTTGAATATCCTTCTACGAATTCCTCATATGAAGATATGAAAGATTCTACGAGGATTTTGATAACGAATATCCAGAGTATACCAAAAACACAAAAAATGCATAAAAGAAAACATAAGATGAATAAACACATAGTCACATAACCACAAAATTGTTTAACTAGAAGTTTGTTCTGCTAACAGAGTACATGTATTTAAAGCACACTAGGAATCCATCTCGTGGATTTCATTTGGTACTTTAAACATTAACAAGAATCTAACTATAAAGATAGAAAGATTCAAAAAGAAAATTCGACTTCGATTATCTGGAACCGAAGTGTTCGAATTAAGGTACATAAGGAATTCAATTAAGGACTCTGATTTGAATAATAATCATCCACAAGGATCTAATTGTGAGGATAAAAAGATCCCATATGGATTTAAAAGTTGGAGATGTTTTGAAACCTTGCACTGGACGTGCTTAGGTCAAAACATGATGTAAAATGCTTAAGAAGTTGAGATGCTTGATATGTCAAGGCGACATATGAAGCAGAATTTTGAAGGTTAAGTCAATGTATGAGGAAAATATTTTTGAAAACTATGCATGGGGTTCTTTTAAGAAAAAGGTGTTTAACGTTTTTGAAACCTTATATATAATACTTTTTGAAATCATAAAGTAGGTGTATTAGGTAGATATATTTACAAAAATGTTTTAAAATCATGCGAGATGAATTTTGAAATTATGTATAAGGTTTTTGAAAGACATGAATGATGCTTTTCGAAATCATGCACTTGATCAGAAAATGTATTGTGTTAATATTGTCTTCAGACTATATGAAATATTTTGAAATTAGAAAGGTTGGTTTTGATAATATGGCCAATGTTTTTGAAATAACATAGACAATGCATCTAGAAAAATTGTTTTCAAACTATATGAAATGTTTTGAGATCATGAAGATTGTTTTGAAATACTGGTACTGTGTATGTTGAAAAATCAAAACGTAATGGGTAAGAGATTTGAAAATACCCTTAGTTATCTAACCAAGGATTTAATGGCACAGATGTGCAGAAGCATGATCACTCATAATGTCACTTTATTTTGTGTACTTTGTTTCTTAGAATGAAACGAGTACTTAAAATTTTTTTTTTTGAAGGAATCACGAGTGATCATTTGAAAGAGAGAATCACAAGAGTAGTTTGTAAGGAACATAGTTCCTTGATGTAGGTATCATAGGAAAATCATACACACATGTAATTATACTTGTATAACAGCATTTGTGAACAACGATTTATTTATAAACAAAAACAGATTGTTTCACATTACAAGGAAACAAAAGAACAAAAGCGTAAGACAGCAACATCCTTTGTTCAGCTGAATGCTCATCCGTGGGTCGGATTCGCATTAGCAAGTTTTGGGCATCGGTTTCTGTAGTGGGTTAGATCCCCACAATTGTAACAGGCACCAGGTGGATAGTGTGGTCGTGCAGCTTGACCCTGTTGCTGAGCAAGAGGCTGAGCAACTTGTTGAGCCGGGTTCTGAACTGGGCGATTCGGATTAGCAGGGATGCGACAGGTGTTAGCAAGATGACCGGATCTTCCGCAGTTGGTGCACTGACGACACTGGAGGTGTGGTTGATGATGGCCGTTACACCTATTGCACAAAGGTGCATTGCCAAAATAAGGCTTCTTGGCTAGTGGTTGCGCAGGCTGATTTGGTGCAGCTTGGGCCTGAGCAGTAATGGCATTGTTTTGGGAAACCTTACGCTTCCTTGCCCTCTTGGATGAACTAGAATCCTTTGCATTCTTGTTTTGACCTTTCTTGCTATCCTCCTTGTCAGACGACTGTTTCTCGCCCTTGTCACCCTTCCTGTGTAACTTATTCTTCCTAATCTGCGACTCAGTCAATGTTGCTGATAACTCGATCGCTTGACGGAGTGTGGCAGGGTTACTACCAGTAAGGATGTCTTGTACCGGATCAGGTAGGCCGTCGATGTACCTTTCGATAGCTATGTCAAGTGGGGTAACCATTGTCGGGCAAAGCAGACTCAACTCCTCAAACCTATCAGTATACGCCCTGTGCTCACCACTATCTTGCTTCAACTCATCAAATTCCTTCTCCAAAGCTCGCTGCTCATGACGGGGACAGAATTCCCTCATCATAAGAGCCCTAAGTTCAGCCCAGGTTTGCGCAAGGGCAATTTCTGCACCTCGGTCCCTCATAACCCCGTTCCACCATGTGAGAGCCCTCTTCTGGAACACACTTGAAGAAAACTCGACCTTGCGATTTTCCGGACACTGAACGTGGCGGAAAGTATTCTCAATGCTCTCGAACCACTGAAGAAGCCCAGTTGCTCCCTCAGAGCCACTAAACTTGAGTGGTTTAGCCTGATTAAAGTTCTTGTATTTGCATAGGGCATTGTTGTTGTTGTTGGCTTGTTGCCATTGAGCAAAGAGATTTGGAAATTGGGCAGCCATCTGCTGCGCAATAATTTCTGCCAGTTCGGCAGTCTCTATCTGGTTCTCGCGTCGAGGAGGCATTCTAAAAGAGGAAACATGAAAGGGAACGAGTGAGAGAATTAGACGAAAAGAATGAGATGAACAAATCTGATGAAAGCAAGGATAGTGGTCATTTGTTTGTTACTACAAAGCAACAAACGACACACAGTGACAAATCAAAGTAAATGGGTCGAAAATAATGTATCGCGAAGACATGCTCGCCTATAAGTGAACACTCATCCCAAGAATTCCCAGGTAAGCACAACTGGTCTCGCGTCTGATGAGATGTATACGAAGTGCTTGCCTAGCCAGAAAACCCAGAATACAGGCATTCACCCTTCCAGTTTGCACGTGTTCACATTATTAAAAACCCAAAACCTTGACGAAAGTTTTGAAAACTCAAAGGGGTTCAAAACCATATAATAGAGAGTTCAAAACCTTACAATAGAGGGTTCAAAACCTAGTAATCAATCATCCTAGAACAGATGATTAGTTTTCAAAGCGGTTTTGAAATTTATGTTCTTGTTGTGGTTGTCACCTAAGGATAGGTGACAGTATTGTTTTATGACTAAACGCAAGTAAACTCGCGTTAAGGTCCTAAGAAGGTTATAGACTAGGTCAAAGCATTACTAATAACCTAATTCCCTATAACCATTGGCTCTGATACCATCTTTTCTGTCACACCCCGACCGCGTAAAACAACAAATCGCGGCGGAAACATCGGGGCGTGTTGCAACAGAATTAATGTTTCACAACCATGGAAATTAAAGTTTCGCTTTATTGATTATAAGTGTTACAATGTCTTAACAAACAAAGAAAAATACAATATAATTAACTAGTCTTGCATCTTTTATTGTCCCTAAAGCCCAAGTCTGTCTATATGTATCTTGATCATCTTATGCAACAGCTCCTGAAAAACACATGTGAAAATAGGTACGTCAGCATAAAAATGCCTGTGAGATACATAGGTTTTGTGAAAATAAGATTCATGACTTATGTTTGAGAAAATGTTTAGTCATGAACCTTGTTATTTGCTTTGTCTTTTAAATCATTTGAAAAACGATAGGATCAGATGATAAGTATAAATAAATGTAAGGTTAAATGAATAACCAAGAAAAATGTGTTTGTATAAGATAAGTTGTTTATAAATCAATGTCTTGTGAAAAGTATGTTATTTGAATGAAATGTTCTATGTCTCAAACTGAAATGATTCAAATAACGTTACGACATGTAATACCATACAAACACTTATATATAGGAAGTACCAGCGGCGTATCCACCATGCTTGTATCATATTACACACGCATCGTTACTTAACCACTTAATCAAACCAAACCAAACAATGTAAAATGTTCATGTCAAGATGTAAATCATGTCAAAATGTCTATGTCAAATATCCATGTCAAATGTCTATGTCAAATATTCATGTCAAATGTCTATATCAAATATCCATGTCAAATGTTGATAGTCCAAAAGTAGTCAAGTAATGTATAACCAAAATGATATGTATGGTAAGTAAAATTTAGACTACTTAAACCATAAGTAAAAATGTACAAAACAAAGTATTGAAGTAAAACTTGGTTTAAATCAAAGTTATGTTTTGTAAGATATATGCATGTTATACTGAATATGAACATTTATGCGGTATTGTGAATATGCATACATCCAAGCCTTGTGACTGTGGTGATAAACCCTTTAAACAAATTAAAGGTCTATCTGTCTTTATAACATCGAATTCGGTCATTCCTTTCTGTCCCCTTTCCCTGGGATGTCCGGAACGGGAGTTGTCAATTCCTATGGTACCACTACCTACTAACGAACGGCGTAGCTAATGTTAATGGATATATTGTCCCATGTAAACAAACCAAATGTCATAACAAAATGTGAGCATGTGAAAAACAATGCACTAAGTATGTAATCAAATGAACATACATAGCGTGAAATGTCATGTAAAACGATGTACTAAGTAATGCACACAATGGGCACACCTAGTAGGAAATGTCATGTAAAACAATGTACTAAGTAATGCACACAATGGGCACACCTAGCAGGAAATGTCATGTAAAACAATGTACTAAGTAATGCACACAATGGGCACACCTAGCAGGAAATGTCATGTAAAACAATGTACTAAGTAATGCACACAATGGGCACACCTAGCATAAGATGTAATGAAATCATGTACTATAATGTACTAACGAACATAGCATGTATATGATGTGAAAACAGGAAAGCATGAAAGTAACAAGTAGGCACATGTGTTCCACCCCAAAACGTTTGGAAAACAGTAAAAGAGGGGTCTATGTACTCACCTGAGATTGCTCAGTAGTCCTTGAGTAACAACTAAACAATGCTAGAGATCGCGGATATCAAACGGCACCTAGTATAGGTAACTATGTTAAATAACC
This sequence comes from Helianthus tuberosus, assembly GCA_030545235.1. Taxonomy (NCBI): domain Eukaryota; kingdom Viridiplantae; phylum Streptophyta; class Magnoliopsida; order Asterales; family Asteraceae; genus Helianthus; species Helianthus tuberosus. Next base: position 32,224 of record JARYGA010054248.1, read on the forward strand.
GGACCTAAAACGGAAGACTGGGTAGCATTAGGGTTTGTAAACCAAACGAGTGTGGAGACTCGTGTGATATGGTTTAACAAAGCCTACATACTAAATGAAACTTAACCTAACTGCTTACGACCCATTACGACCCGTTTAGGTAGCTTATGCTACTTTAACGCGTCGTTCGCGTGAAACGCGTTCGGACCGCCTAACTAGTCCTATGACAAGTGTTATATGCCTAAACATGTTACATAATCAGTTACGTGACAAAAGTTTAGGTTACCTATGCTTAATTACCAATTATACATGAAAAGGGTATTCTGGTAATTTACCTAAGGCATATAAACTACCTATCATACAACTACTTAAACGATGTGACCATAGGGTATAACCTCGGAAGGTTATTCCCTACCTACTATGGTCACCTAATGTATTTGGTCGGATCCTAATGATCGACCAAACTGGGTCGGGTTCGAAGGTATAGGCGATTTATTAGATCGCCTACCCTACGACCCTAGACAACGTGGTAATCAGTGGGCATAGTCCCAAGGGACTATGACCAACGTGATTACACTCACGTTGCGAAGTTCCTACGAACTTCGCATTGACCATTACTGGTCAACGCTGAAAGTCAAACAAAGTTTGACTTTCCGACTCGAAAAGCAGTAAAAAAAAATAAGGAAAAGAACGAAAGAATACTTACGAAGGGTCCAAGATTCAAAGGTTCAAAGGTGTGGGTTTTGTGTTGAGGATGGATGGGTATTTATAGTAAAAGCACTACCGTTAGGATCGTTTCTTGAAAAAGGGGAAAAGATCTTGTCCGTACACTTGTTGAAAGGTTATGGAAGCTAAATTCCATCCTTATCTCATGACTAGATAATTAGGAACATGTGGTTGTGGATTAAACATGTGCAAACAGCCTGTTTAAAAACTCTGCATCTGGTCAGAAGACCCCATACGCATCGTATGGTATAAACACCATACGCATCGTATGGTATAAGTTTGGCAGAATTACAGTTTTGGTCCCTGAACTGTATTTAGGTCATTTTTGACACGTTTAAGGCCCGTTAACCCCATTTCAAAGCTCTAAAATGAAGTTAAAGTATAGGGAACTTAAAACATGCTTAAAAATATCTCGGATGTCGGTTCGTTTAGCCGTACGAACGCGATGTTCGCTTAATTACGACGGAATGCGCATAAGCGCGAAAAACGATCCAAATGACGCGACGAATGGATTTTTCTCAAGGCGAACACTAAAATATAATGTAGTCATGTTCACATAAATTTTTGGATGTCCGGATGTATTCAGAACATAAGTTATGCGCGAAAATGCAAACTTGTGCACTTTTTGACACTTTTAGTCCCTGAATGACCCAAAAGTTTATTTTAGCACACCGAACCCCTCAAAGCCTATTTCTAAGCTATGTAAAGGATATTTAAGGTGTGTTTAACTTATGGTCATGTTCCGGAATGTCTGTTACAGTTCAAATTGGCATACTTTCGCAGTTTGTCAAGTTTAGTCCCTGTAAGCGATTTAACTTTGATTTCACCACACCAAACCTTCCAAAACTTATGTCTAAGTTATGTCAAGGTTATTTAAGGTATGTTAAGCCTATTTCACTATTCCGGAGTGTTTGTTGGATTAAACTGGTTATATTTACGCATCAGTGCGCGTATAACCTTCTAGAAAGCGATTTAAAGCTTGAAATTGAACAAGAGTTGATATGTGTAAATGATACACATATTTTTACAAATCCAAAGTATGAAATATAATATTTCATTGGTTTGGTATTTGTTTGATGGCCGTGAAGGCACAGGTGTTACAACTTGCGTCCATAGAGAGCCTCGAACGGTGCGGCTTGAATACTTGTATGGTAGCTGTTGTTGTAGGAAAACTCAACCAGAGGTAGATGAGTATCCCAACTGCCACCTAAATCCATTACACAAGCACAGAGCATATCTTCTAACGTCTGAATAGTTCTTTCGCTCTGTCTGTCAGTCTGCGGATGAAAAGCTGTACTCAGATTCAACTGAGAACCAAAAGCTTCCTGAAAGGATTGCCAGATCCTTGACACAAACCGTCCATCTCTATCCGATATGTTAGGACCGGTTTTGACTCCGAAACGATTGCGAACCGAACGTGTGACGTGCGGAATCCGTACACGAACGTGACCGAACATACGAGATGTAATATAACTGTGATTCTATTGAAACGTATGAAATCGTACAGCACCTGAATCACGTGGAGAACACTTTCTCTCTCTAGACTTTCTCTCTCTAGATCTAGCTCTCCAAAGTTCCAAATGAGCAAAAGTCTCCAAAAGTTCTAAATGAGAACTCTAATGGTTCTATATATAGGCCAAGGCTTATAAGAGCTTTCCTCTTATTTACAATATTGCCACCTTGCCTTTTCTATCTAATATTACAATATAAAGCAAGTTTTCTTCAGTTTCTGCTACGGACTGGATTGACGGAGGTGATAGACATAAATGCACTAACAGACTCCCCCTTGGATATTGTCGCAGTCAATCCATAGCATCTTGTCTAACTCTCTCTCTTTGAGTCTTCTTGAAGCTTTAACACGTTTTCATCAATGTAAACTCCCTCTTGCTTAAACAGAATCCCCGTGGATCTGTCTTCAGCTTCAGCTCCCCCTTTCTGTAGACTCTTTTCTTCAGGCTCCCCCTTTCATCAAGCTTCCGTGCTTTTGGGATCGACACCTTGCTTTCTGTGTACTAGCTCTTTCAGGATAGTTACATGGCTCCTTGAATGCACGCTCCCCCTTGCGTTCAGCTCATCTTCAGACTCCCCTTAGACTCGGCTATCGGGATCGTAGTCTGGAACAACATCTGTAATCCTCAAACATTTATAAGTGAAAATGTTTTGATTATCCAGGATTGAAAACCCTGGCTCTCTCAGCATAATCTAAAATATTTTGACAATGAAAGCAATTTTGATTTTCCAGGAATCGTAACCTGGCTCTATTAAACTTTCTAAATCAAGATCCTGGCTTTAAAATATAATAATATGAATATATCCAGAAATACTTGATACTCTCCCCCTATCAACAATCTTCGTAGATTTGGCAATTTTAGCGAACCTGATTTGAAACTGGCTCTTTTCAATAGATTTTAACAATATAAGAATCCAAATCCTTCATGGTTATTCATCCAAGTCCAAATTAATGACCTTGGAGATATCACAAACTGTTTTTGATTTTTTGAATAAAAACTTCAAGTTTCAAATTAATGAACTTGTTTATTTTCAGAAACACGATCAGCATACTTAAATTTTGGAACTCAGCTTTCAGACATCGGTTTTCGAAAATAAAGTGAAATCAAAATCTTTTTGTATTTTTCTGAAATATAAAGCAGTAAAGAAATATTTACAGATATATTTACAGAAAATATTATTGTTTGAGTTTGCGTCAGAGGATCATATCAGTTTATGACAAATCACTAGCACCGTTGAGCTTTAAACACTTTAAGTTCTAAATGATTCACTTAGATTGTCAGTATACTGATCCACTTAAATTTTCACACAAAGTTCAATTGATTCGAGATACGAGATTAGTGTTTTAAGGACTTAACTTATTCGCGTGTCCCACCTCAGAATATACTCCCGTATCCAGACTCCTATATTCAGTCTTACAGGTGAATGTACACTAATGATATATGTAAGGGGTGAATGCGAGGCCATGAGAGCTCAGGCTATTGCTTCCGCAAAATCAGATAGATGATGGCTCGACTTTAGGTGGGTCCCCCTTGGGGATCTTCTTTACAACAGCACATGATTAGCATTTTTCAATGTTTCATCATTTTTTATGCTGAGGGTGAGCCTTAAGATTAAAGCAGTGCAGAGTATTATACGAGGACTAGGCTATTGCTCCCGCAAAATCAGAAGTCCTGGTATAATACCCCAGATATCATCACGTACAAAGACCTAGTATGTCAGAAATAGAAAGCCCTTCAAACAAGATTTCAGGGGTTACCTATATATCCGAGAGATGTTCCCCACGAGATAAGTAAGTATTGATATTTAGGTTTATATCTCGAAAACAATTTACTAAGCGTGTAAAAACCTACTGGCATATCATCAGTGAGACCGTTTATCACATTTTAACTTTCCATTTCTTTAGCGTACTGTGATTGTCTACTGATTTACTATCATTTCCTCTTTTTACACAAAAACTCATTTTTTGTATTTTATCATGTTTTTTACTTTTTCAAATTTTCTAATGTTTTTGGATTTTCTGACAATTTCTTACTCCCCCTAAAATGCAAAACCATATAAAGAAAAATTGACAAACTGATGTAGATAGCTTTGTCTCGCCATCCATTCTCTGCTTCTCATGCTCTGTTTTGCAGAAAATATAATGTACCCCCATGAGTTACAACACATTGATATTTTACAGTTTGAAAACCGTTTTTCAATCTTGTGAAATTCATCATGTTTGTTCAGCCGTAAGGGTTTCGGCGTATTCAAGCAACATATTTTTTTTGACAAATTTAAAAACAAACATATTTTTTATTTTTCAAATTTTTGACAAAATAAAAACATATTTTTGTTTTTTTAAATTTTTCAATTTTTAGGATTTTGAAATATGGTTTATTTATGTACAGAAAACAAACAAACTCCCTGTTTAACCATCGCAGGGACCAGCAGCCTTCTCATCTCGTGCCAGACTGCTCCGACACTCCTCTTGTTGACATTCAGAATTCTTCAGAAGCACCTGCACATTCAAATTACTCAATTACTTGAACAATTTAGCCCAGGTCTGTTTGACCTTAGGCATTTCAATACAATATGCTTCATTCAACTTCGGAAAATCTTTGTCATTTTGTACAAAGACTTTTTCAATTTTAACTTCAACTTTTTTGTCATTAACCGAAGTCATTTATTTCTTAACTGTCCATGTTTGACCTTTTGGAGTACCTCGTTTGTAAAAATGTGAATCTTTTTGAACATTTTTATAGGATCGTTTTCTGACCCGAACGAGTCGATCAGAAGAGTTTTTCTCAATACGAAAGGCGGAAACAGACGTATCGAGTTCAATTAAGCAAGAATATCACTTTAAACTGTCTTTTGATTGATAACAGATCAATTACAATGCTGTAGACACTTTGGCAGAGCTTCGCTACCGGAATCAGAATTGTTACAAATGACTAGGCACAACATGTATTTATAGGCTAGGTGATTCCGTTTGAAACTGCCCAAGCGAAATCAGATTCCGCACGGAATCACTTTCAAACGGAATTAACATGATGATTTCGTTTGAAATGACCCCGTGTCATTTCAAGCGAAATTACCTATAACCACATATTCTCGTTTTTCATGCCCTGATCTATCTATTACTATACAAGACTCGATACAAGACGAAGTCGACAGACGCATGCACCAACAGACTCCCCCTCGAATGTTGATGAGTCTTCAGTGTCGATTCTTCAACATCTTCAGTCTTTATCAGTCTTCTCGACCTCTTCTGAAGTATCTAACAATGTAAAGCATCCTCAATCTCTGTCTTCTCTTCTTCCAGAATTGCAACCTGACTCTAATCTCACTCTAATTCTCTTAATCAGATCTCTTGATTCCTTAAGTTCATCAGTATTGCGTGAATGTCAGGTCCAGGATCAGAACCTGGCTCTTCCAAATTACAGACTCCTCAGGACTCGAAACCTGGCTTACCTGCACATTCTTAACCCAGAAATAAATTTCACAAATTTAAAATTTTACAAATTTATTCTCTGTTTACCACTTGTAAACACAAATCAATTAAAAATGATTTTACAAAATTAATCTCTGATGAACTACTTGAAGAAATAACATTTTTCTTTCAAAATCTTTTCTTTTTAAACAAACTCCCCCTCACTGATTGTCATCATGTTTAGCACTCAGAATTTTGAAAATTAGCTCTCCAACATCAGTTGTCGAAAATGTTTATGTATTTTTCAAAATTTATGCTAAAACACTCCGAAAATCTTTTTGGATTTTTATTAAAAAAATGCAGTAAAGTAATATTTACAGACAATATTTTTTGTGAGTTTGTGTAAGAGGATCATATCAGTTTATGAGACAAATCACCAACACCGTTAAGCTTTAATCATATTAAGTTCTAAACGATTCACGTAGATTGTCAGTATACTGATCCATTTAAATTCTCACACAAAGTTCAACTGTTTCGAGATACGATATTAATGTTTTAAGCACTAAACTTATTCGCGTGTCCCACCTCAGAATATACTCCCGTATCCAGATCCCAATATTCAGTCTTACAGGTGAGTATACCACAGATGATATCTATAAAGGGTTAATTGCGAGGCCATGAGAGCTCAGGTCAGAACTTCCGTTCAGCAGAGAGATGATGGCTCGTCTTTTGGTGTGTTCCCTTTAGAGAATCTTTTCTTCAATAGCACATGATTAGCATTTTGCAATGTTTCATCATTTTTTGTACTGAGGGTGGTGCTATATTTCAAGCAAGCGTAAAGTATTCTCCGGGGACTAGGCCATTGCTTCCGCAAAATCAGAAGTCCCGAGATAATACCCCAGATATCACTGAGTATAAAGACCTAGTATCTCAGAAAGAGGGACCTTTCAAACAAGATTTCGGGGGTTACCCATATATTCGAGAGATGTTCCCCACGATATAAGTAAGTTTGAAATTTAGGTTTATATCTCGTCACAATCTACTAAATGTGTAAAAACCTGCTGGCACATCATCAGTGAGACCGTTTATCACATTTTAACTTTCCAATTCTTTAGCATGTTGTGATTGTCCACTGATGTACTATTATTTCCTCTTTTATACACCACACTCAATTTTGATTTTATCATATTTTTGACATTTTCAAATTTTCAAATGTTTTTGGATTTTCTGAAATTTCTTACTCCCCCTAAAATGCAAAATCATTTAAAGAAATTTGAAAACAAACTATACAAATAAAATGACAACTGATATCAAATCACTTCAATTCACCATCCATTTGGCATAAACAATCAGAACTCCCCCTTTCAACAAACTATTTTCCCATTATGATTTCAAAACACTTAAGTTTGTTTTAATCAAATGGTTTTTCCGGAAAATAAGTTTTGTAACCATTTGTAGGTTAGGGGATCAATTCATCACATTGTTTTATCAACCACTTGAAAAATTTAACAATTTTAAGATCAATCACCAAATGCCACTTGTAGAAAATCAAGTACAGCTTAGTGTCCTTGATTTACCACTTGTAAGAACAACCCAAAAAACAATTGTTACTTGTAAGACGAAATATCACATAAAGTGAATTTCTCAAGAAAAATGCCGATACCTGCTCCACACTTACCAACTTGGAAGCTCCGGCAAGTCCTGCTTTTTCACTCATCATAATATGTTCCATCCCAGTCACAAACCTGAGATGTCACAGTTTTACCTGGTTTCTTCAATTTTTTCTCATAAAATTCTTTAACCCCCTTTACCTTCCCGTCAACCATTTTACCAAAAATGTGTTTCACCTTTGAGTTAAAGGCCTTTTCAACATCAAATTCCTTCTTTTCAGAAAAAATTGATTTGAAATTTCAACTTTACCAACTTTTTGTTTAAAATTTTCATCCCTCAATGGTGGAAAATTGACATCATCCATTGGCGGAACTGATGTTTCCAATTTTATCTCAACTTGTGGCTCCTCTGACTTTGTGGAATCAGATTCATTGCTAGAACTATCATCAGATTTCTTAACAACCCACTTTTGGTTGTCAAGATTTGCTTTTCTCTTGTAAAATCTTTTTGAACATTCACCAACTTCAAACTTCGAATTTTTGAAAACTATAAATTGTTCAGTTGGTGGTTTATTTTCAACCATCTTTTCTTTGAGTTTATCAGAGACTCCCTATTTTGATTTAGTTGCCTTTTGACAATTCCTGGCAATATGACCAACTGTTTTGCATTGAAAACAGGTTCCTGTCTCCTTCTTCCAAGAAACTTCCTCCTTCATTTTCTCTTGCTTCTTAGCTCGGAACTCTTTATTTGATTGTTTCCAGAATGGGCTCTTTTGTTCCTCCTCTGCACTTGTCCCTGAAACAAATACAGTTTTTGGTTTATAAGTTTTCTCATGTTTATGATTTTTCGGTGGAATAAAACCAAGTCCCTTTCTTTTGAAATTACCGTTATGGTTTGGTTTCTTTTGAAAACCTGAACCAGAACTGTAACCCTTTTTCTTGTTTTCTCTTTGTTGAATTCTTGAGGTCTACTTTTTAGGTTTTTCAGAAAGATTTACATCTTTTATTTCAGAAATATTAATTTATGTTAGTTTGAAAACCTTTTTGATCATGTCAGGTTTAACACCTTTTATTGGAAATTCTTGATCAGAATATAATTTGTCAGAATCATTCAAAGTATATGCCACTTTGATTGGTTCGTCATTCAAATTAGATTTTGATAACAAAAACTCTTTATTGTAAACCCTTTTATCCTTTTTGACTGTTGGACTTGACATATCAGACTTTGACTCTGAATTTGAATCTGACTTTAACTCCTCAGTTTCATCGGTATCCAACACCTGATCGACCACTTTCTTTATTAATTCGGACTCATGATCAGTATCAGATGACGTAAAAATGACATCAATGTTGTCTGGCAGATTTTCTGAAGACTCAGACTCCCACTGTAAATTGGTTGCCTTTTTTACTCTATTTGAATTTGGATTTCGTGGAGAATATCCATTTTCAAGCTGGGGTGGACACTTTGTATAACTGGCACTTTGTTTCTTACCAAAAATCTTCACTTCAGTATCCTTCTTCTTTTCAGAACTCTTGTCTTCAGATATTTCATCTTCATCAAATGCCTTCATGCCTTCAACAGTTGGATAAACCTTGTCAATAACATAAGAAGTACATGAGTAACTTTTTAACAACCTATTAACTCTTTCTATTTCAATCCTCTGAGTTTCCTATTTTTGTTCCAAAACAGCACACTTCTCAATATAATTGTTAACACTTTTCTGCTTTGTCATGAAAGCTCCTTGTAGTGTCTTCATAGCTGTTGCTTGTTCACTGCTAGACAGATTGTATTGATTCATGGCTTTGTTCAAAACATCATAAGATTCTTTCAATCTGTTCGAGTTATGAATCAATGTACTATTTTGCTTCTTCGCTGCTTCACAGTTTTCACATATTACTGGAATTTTTTGTGTATCAACTTCAGCTTCAACTTTGAAAACTGGAATATCTTTAACCGTTTTCCTTATCACTCGAACTTCTTCATCATCACTGCTAACAAGTTTTTTAACTTTCTTCTTTTTCTTTTTAGCTTTTTCATCATCACTGTCAATCTCCTCTATCATTCTTAAGTCATTTTCCAATCTTCTTGCATAATAATCATCATCATTATCATTGTCTTCAACAACTCTAGCAACAAAAGCTTTGTGATTTGAAGTTTTGTTAGGATCATAATCATCCCAACTGAAATTTGCCCAGCTAAATCCTTCTGGTATTTTTTCATCATCTTGGTTTATCAGATATGCTTTACTGTCAGCTGAAACATATTTATCCCAACTGAAATTACTTGTAGACTTTTTATCATCTTGATTCACCATGCAGGCTCTCTTTGATGATTCTTCAATTGTCTTCTTAGCATGTACAGTTTGTGGCTCTTGTTGATGTGATTGTTGAGCAACTTGATGATAAATTGCTTTCCGATAGTAATCATTGTTGTTGAACGGATTTTGAGCTCCACTTGCTTCGCGATTTGTGCACTCCCTCTTGAAGTGTCCTTTTTCCTTGCAACGAAAAAAAGTAACTTTAGATTTATCAAAACCTAAAGTAGAAACATTTGCATCACGGAAATCATCTTTTCCCGTAATTTGTTTAAACTTTTCTGCTCACCTCAACACACTCGCTAAACACCATTTTATATCCATCAATTCCATTTCCTCAGCATCAATCTGATCGTAATCCTCTTTTGTCAACATTGGATTCCCGATCTTTCCTGCTACTAGACTCTCATATGACTCTAACACGGTCACCAACAAAGACATGTGACTTTTTGCAACCACCTCAGTGTAATTTTGACCATTTTCAAGATCTAATACCATATTGCACTGTAATTTCTTGCCATTCTTGGTCGTTGAAACATTTGGATCATATGATGGATATGAAGAAAACTCAGTCTTTCTGTTTAATCCTTTAGATGACCCTCCTAACGAACTTTTAGCATTGAATGCAATTTCAACTTTTGGTGACATGTTGGTCTTATCACTGATACCTCCTGTTTTGGTCAAAAATTACCGAAGCAATTAAGTGATCAAATTAGTTAAGTGAGGTAGTGTGCTAAGAAAGTGTGTTGAAAATATGCTGATTAAGTTGTTTGCAAAAACAGTTTCTAGGATACGGCTCAGGATATTGAGCTGTATCTACGATCAAACTATGAGCAAAAAGTAAAGGGGGTGACACGAGATATACGAGGAAAGCCCTTGATCAATCTGGATCGCCGGCACAAAACCTCGGGAGCTGACAATCGCAGATGCCTTGTTCTTCTTATTGCTTTAAACGTCAAGATACAGTGCAGGATATTGATCAGATCGCTAAGTGTTACAATACTTTTTATGAGAGTGAAAGTTGCGAGAGAGAAAAGTGTTAGAAAGCAGTGAGTGTCGTTGTGATGTCCTATTCGATCTGATTTATCCACCTATTTATAGCTAGTAAATGAAAACAAAATCTCCTATAAGTATGCGATGCCTTCGAATATTCTTTAGTAGCCGTTGGAGACCAGGTAAAGCGGATTCAACGTCCTTCTTTGAACAACTTAGAGCTAGTCTCCAGGAGAAGAGGTCCTCATGAACGTTGCAAGCTTGGACTCATATTCCTCCACATAATCCGTTAGTGATCCTCAGGATATCATCTAGGATGTTACCAATATCCTGAATGAGTATCCTGGGCATGAACATATATCATGAAATTAAGATATAACTTAAGATATTACCCAGGATATGGGCTCAGAATTTCACCCATAACACCTCCTTTGTAATAAAGACTGATATCTTGTTCACCATCAAAATCCTTCATTCTTGAGATCTTCCTCTGTTCCATCTCTTGAGCTTCAAGCTTCTCAATGAATTTGTTCAATGTCAGATTCCCAAAATCCTTCTTGTTCCTCAACATCATGAGATAAGTGCCCCAAGTTTCATGTGGCAATGCATCAGCTAACTTTTCTACTAACTCTTCATTATCTTTATTGATGCTCACTCTCTTCATTTGGACTAACAGATTACAATATCTTTCGATGATCTGTTTTGTGCTTTCAGTTCTCAAACCACGAAATAGATCAAATTCTTTCTTCAAAAGTGATTTTTTATTCTTGATCATTTCTTTACTTCCAACAAACTTTGATTTTAAAGCTTTCCAGATAGAGTATGCACTTCCAGTGTGTTGCAGTAAAACCAAGATATCTTCTTTCTCAGCTTGATGCAATAAACTAATCATCATCTTTTCATTCTTGTATTTCTTTCTATCATCAACACTTAAATCTATAATAGCAATATCCTCTTCTTCATCATTCAACGGTCTAACGTATTTCGTCTCAACACATTCCCAAGCATCCAAGTAATTTGCTTGTACCCAATTCTCAAATCGTTCCTCCCATCCTTTATACTCCTCGACGTTCATAAGCTTTGGCGGTTTTTGCATAGTGCCTGTTTCATTTTCCATAGTGAAGTTCTGAGTAACACTAGCCGGAGTAGTCGGGGTAGTAGCAAATGCGTTATAAAATTCCTCTTCCATGTTTCGGTAAAAAGTTTCACAAAAATCAGACTGTTCAAACGGAATACCCCTTTCAAACGAAATCCCTTTGAAACGGAATACCCTTTCAAACGGAATCAACAACAAGACAATCTCAAGCGAAATCAGTTCAAATGAAATACCACTTTGAAACAGAATCACCTAATTTCGTGTGAACCTGTCAAACGGAATTACAATCTGGAGCGTATTAGTGATTTCAAATGGAATCACTCAAACGGAATACCGATTTCAAGCGAAATTAACAGCAACTTCAAATGAAATTAAGCTGATGTCATCATTCTCGAACTGATTTTCAAGCGAAATTACAAATTTTACCAATTTTAGATTGAATTAAGGTCCAATACTTTCAAGGATTTGTTAAAACATTGTTTTGCACATTATGTGAGAAAATTAGCCGATTTTAACCGTGAAAGATTGTTAATTTTGAAAAAGAAGGTGTAGAAATCAGAATTTGCAGCTGAATTGGTATGAACTCTTCCTCCTGAGCTCTGATACCACTTGTAGGATCGTTTTCTGACTCGAACGAGTCGATCAGGAGAGTTTTTCTCAATACGAAAGGCGGAAACAGACGTATCGAGTTCAATTGTCACACCCTGGCTTTGCGGAAGCGTGGGTTTTAGTTCAAATTCAATTAATTGGTTAGGTTATAATTAGTTTAGTTAGGGATTAAATATTAGTTACTAGTGTGTTGTAAATTGTAACGGGTGTTAGGGTATTCGGGGACCCTAACTAGCTCAGAATAGGAAAAACAATGTCACGTCAATATTTTTGTGTCCCGGGTAAAGTCCGGTTGTTCGGTTGGATATTAATCCGTTAATGTGCTAAATAAATATTTAAAGTGTCGATAATAATATTTTTAGTGACACAGTTTATCCCCGACACTTTGGAAAGTGTCTAGTAATATTTTTCTCATGTTATGGCACTTACTAGTTAGCTAATTGCTGAATTTTTATTTAAAGTGCAGAATTTTGTACTCGAAGTACGTTTTAGGCACATCCGGTCATTATAAATATCACCTAGTGACGCAGTTCTACAATCCTTACTTCCCTACACTCTCTACTAGTGTAGTAAACTATTTTCGGCTCATGCTGGCCTTAGAGGCAGTGTCTGCCTGATGCTGGTTATATCAGCATGTTTAATGGGTATCCCGTATAGTGTGCTCACTGTGCTTTTTGTGCATCAAGGTTGTCACTGATATTTGTGTAAAAATAATAGAGTGACAGTATAAAGTGTGATGCATGTATGTGTATGTATCAGAAATCAGTAAGCAGTTTAATCACAACTGTAAGCAAGCACAGTAATTAGACAGTAATTAAATATTAATTAATTTGTACGGATACCTGGTTTGGTGAGGGTTGTCACATCAATTCAACAAGAATATCACTTTAAACTGTCTTTTGATTGATAACAGATCAATTACAATGCTGTAGACACTTTAGCAGAGCTTCGCTACCGGAATCAGAATTGTTACAAATGACTAGGCACAACATGTATTTATAGGCTAGGTGATTCCGTTTGAAACTGCCCAAGCGAAATCAGATTCCGCACGGAATCACTTTCAAACGGAATTAACATGATGATTTCGTTTGAAATAACCCCGTGTCATTTCAAGCGAAATTACCTATAACCACATATTCTCGTTTTTCGTGCCTTGATCTATCTATTACTATACAAGACTCGATACAAGACGAAGTCGACAGACGCATGCACCAACAATTTTGATTCTGAACAACAACTTTTGGTTTCCAAAACTGGTTTGGTTTTATTGCATCAACCGTGTTTTTCCATCTTTGTGTTGTTCTTAATTTGGGTGTCACTAGTTTCCATGTTTGTTGTGAGTCAGCCTTTGACATTTTCAGCTTCCAAGTTTGCTTTGAATCAAACTTGGTTGACTTCTGATTCACAACATCAGACTTCTTTTTCGTCTCAACATCAACGGGTTTCAGATTTGGACACTTGCGAGCAAGATGTCCAGTTTGATCACATTTGAAACATGTTCTCTTGGACACATCTTTCACCTGTTGTTGTTGCGTTTTCTTTTGAGCATAGAACTCTTCATTAGACTGTCGTCTAAATTGGAGTTCTTTCTCTTCTTCGGAACTTGTTCCATGAACAAAATTCATTTTTGTCTGATAATTTGGCGTTTCATTTTTCTTCCAATTCTGTTTCTTTTTATAACCCAACCCAGCCTTCATGTTTTTCTTCTTGTAACCAGGTTTGTTATAAAAAGTTTTGTGACACTTTCCAGCAAACTTTGGAATTTCAGACTTTTCAGTTTCAATCATTTTGAAAACTTTATCAATCTTTTCTGAAATCACATTCTAAATCGGGAATACAATATCTAAGAATAATTTGTCTGATCCAATCATGGTATAAACCAATCCTTTTGAATCATCATTCAAATTTTTCTCAGATTTTGAGTTTTTCAGATATTCTTCATGAAAACTACCTTCATTTTCATCCTGTGATTCAGATTTACTTGTTTCAACCAATGCTTCTTTCAACACACTTTCAACGACCTTACCTACCACCTCTGAATCACTAGAATCATCAGATTTGGAATAGGTTATGTCAATGTTATCTGGCAATTGATCTACCATGTTGAAAGCTTTTTCGACCTTTTCATCATCATAAAATGCAAACTTTTCCGGTGGAGGAACTTGATGAAACTCAGAACGAATGCCCTTTTTGTTTTTCTCAGAATCATCATCACCCGGTTTTATGTTGAAAATTCTTTCAAGCACATATGATGACGCATGATAACTTTTTAACTTGTTATCCTGTTCTAAATCAGCAATCTAACGCTTTAGCTTAGCAACATCCTCAATATAAGAATTTACAACTTGTTGCTTTATTTCATACTGTCGCTTAAGCGTATCAGTTGTTTCAAAACAGTATCTCAGTCTGGATTGAACAAGTTTCATTTGACTCTTCACATTTTCATATGACTCTTTTGTAATGTGATATGCCAATTTTATTGAATCATATTCTTTTTTCATTTCTTGACAAACATTTTCTTTTTGAGAACATTCTTCTTTCATTTTCAAAACATTTTCTTTCAAAACTTCATTTTCTTTTTCTATTTTTTTACATTTCTCTGAAAGCTTTTCATCATTATCTTTCAAAACTTTTTCGTTTTCTAACATTTCTTTGCATTTATTTTTGAAAACTTCTTCGATTTTATTAAACTCTAGATTTCTTGTTTTGAAATTTTCATCTTTTTCAGTACAAGCACTGCTTGGTTCCATGCATTTCTTGCACTGTTCAACGATTTTGTTTAAGATTTCAGAATTAGAATTTATCTCAATGATTGGCACTTTAGTGTTTTCTGCTGCATCTGTCTGATCAGCATCTTTCTGCTTTTCTTTTTCACCAACACCAGCATCATCACCAACATCACCAATAACTAAACTCTCATTCTTCACTTCTCCTTCTTCTTTTTTCTTCATTTCTTCTTCAACATCCTGCTGTTTTTCAGTAACAGCTTCTTCAATCTTTTCTAACTTCACATCTTCCCCTTTAACAGCTTCAACTTTGACTTCCTCAGCGACTTTCTTCAAATTATCAACTAGATTTTCAACATTCTTCTTCATTCTTTCTTCATCCCTCTTCCTCAAACTTGATGTCATGGCATGTCTTATGATTTTTTCCAGCCTTTTCGCATATGTTTTATCTTTTGCAGCATTTGAATAATATTCACCGGATCGAGGAATTACTAAAAGAACATCATCATGAATTATGTCCCTCTTGGGAACAACAGGTTCACCATCTCTGTTGACATAGCACTCACGCTTCTTGTCCCATCTTTTATTGCTTACAGCATTTTCATACTCTTTTTGCATTTCATCAATTCTGTTTCCAGCAATGTTTCTTTCTCTGCATGTTTTTTCCTTCAGAATCTCTTCTCTGGTTTTCTCTTTGATTTCAGCAACAAAAACATGATGTTTGCTCTTTGATATAGTTTTGCCATGAGCTGTACATCGATTATCAACACGATCTTCTTCTGGAAGAATCTGACTCCAATCATACCCTTCATCATCATGGATTACTGCATATGTTCTTGACTTCTCTTTGGGATTATTTTCGATCATTTTCGGCTCTTCTTTGCTTCGGTGGTAGATCGCGTTTCGGTAATAATCATCTCTGAAAGGATGTTCATTTCCATCAACTGCAGAGTTGTTGCATTCTCTCTTGAAATGACCTTCTTGCTTACATTTGAAACAAGTCACTTTGGATTTGTCAAATCCCAGCTTAGTTGATGGTCCACCGATGGTCTGTTTCCCAGTAATCTCCATGTATCTCTGAGCTCTGCGGATGCAAATTGCCAAACACCAGCGAATGTCTATGAGTTCCATTTCTTCCGGATCAATCTGGTCGTAGTCTTCTTTGGTCAATTCAGAATTTCCAATTTTGCCAGCTACTAGACCTTCATATGATTCCAGAACAGATGCAAGGAAGCTCATTTGCTGTTTAGGAGAATTAATGCTCATAGCAGTAGAATTCTTCAATTTAAGAGCAATGTTACACAGTATCTCCTCTGATTCATCAGGATTTGTTTTTGAAGAACCACCAATGTGACATTGCATTGTGTTTCATGTTTTTCTTTTTGTAAAACGTTTGTTTCATGGATCTCGGTGTTTTGTGTATGCAATGAAAACATGTTGTAAAAAATTTTCGTGAGAGAGCCCTAATGACTGTAGTCTAGACCCGAGAAAGAATCCTAGTTCGCTACAATCGAAGCTCTGTTACCAAATTGTCACACCCTGACTTTTGCGGAAGCGTGATTATGTGTGACTTGCTTAATATCATTGCATTCAACCATAACAAACAACTATATGATAGAAACCATGATGTTCATCCATAATTAAGTTTTCAAAACATTGCAACCAACATTGTTTTAAATCCAAATACAGACTTCAAGTTTAGAATACAACACAACCCAAGTTTAAGTTCCATACTGGACTTAACAAAAGATACTATTAAAAGCTAGGCTTTGAACTATGTATCTTATCCAGGATAAGATACACAATCCAAACCCTTCGACACTGGATGACATCTTTTATTTGAAGACACAACTTGAAATTCTTCAACACCCACCAAATCCATTTCAATTCCCTGAAATACATGTAGTTTGAAAACATCAACAAAAGTTGAGCGAGTTCATGTGTTTTGTATGTGAGCTCGTAAAACTTGCAAACATTGTGAGTATGTATTCGTAAACCGATATGAAAGCAACAAGGAAACAGATCAATTAATGGTTTGCAAGGCCATTAATATGTGTGAAGTGATGCAGGAAGGCTCAAACCTAGCGGATTTTGTACCGGGCTTCCGACTGGAAGACATAGTCACCTCATGGGCCAAATCCCGGTCCCAAGGGTGGGGCTCGCAACACCCAAATAGATCTATCATTCATGTCCCTCGGTCCTACTATGAGGATTAATGGTCTTAAGCATTGTACCCACCACTCACATGATCTAACAGTTCATTCCTTAGCTAACCATACCATATGTAAACGTTTGTAAACAATTTGTAACATGTACTTCACCCCCAAAGTTGTAAAACTGAAAACAGTTAAAAGAAAATGGGGACATGAACTCACAATCTTGCGTCTCGAAATCCAGTGTAACTCAAAGCAGCTACTCGATCACACGACTACCTACAAACGTGCTAAGGTGTATTATACGGATGGGTCGTTCCTTGACTTTAGTCTTATTTAGTATCTTTGAGTTACGTTTCTTTGTATCATAATATTATCCCAAAGTATATAATTATTTGTTAAAATAATACATATTTTAACTTAAATTATATTTATTAATTTTTGGAAGATTAGTTAAAATAATATATTTTAACTTGACACATTATGTACTTATACATGTATATCTTTCCCAAAGATGGGTGTATCCATACTCTTATTCTTAAACTCGTATATTTTTGCCAAGTATCGGTGGCGTATTCCGGTGTATTTATACGTACGAGAATACGTATTTTATTGTGTTTATTAAGTATTCTTAAACTTAATTTTTGTATTTATTTTTTTGGAATATTATTATTTTCAATAAAAATCACCAATGTACATATATTCTTAAAATATATAAATATTTTAAGAAAACTTGTATAGAAAATTATTTATTCTTCTTCCTTGGCAAAAATATTTATATTTTCATATAAACCTCAAAAATAATATATTTTCAAGATTATCGTAGAAAATATTTATAAATCCATTTTTCACCCAAAATGATATATTCTAAATTTGTTTACGAAAATATATATATTTTCTCCAAAAATAATATATTCTCTAATTGTTCAAGAAAACATATATATTTTTCCTTTACCCAAAAGTAATATATTTCCTTCTTGTCAAAAATATGATATATTTTTGTAACAATTATAAAAATCTTATTTTCGTTTTCTCGGTTTCCAAAATGTCGTTTATCAAAATATACTTATGAATTTAATTCTGGAATATTTATGTAAGCTATATTCCTTTTTCGGTTTCTCCAATTTTTTGGTATAAATTATATATTTATTCTCTTGGGGTTTTGGTAATATTTTGTGTTATATTTCTTGGTATTTTTGTGAGTTATATTATTTCAAGTCCTAAAATAATATAACTAATACACATAATATACAAGTAATCACACAAATTGTGACATCTAAATATATATTTTCCTAAATACATATTTAGTCACTTTTATTTATCAAAAACCAACCTCCAATATTTGTAAGTTTTGTAACAAAAATTATGGCAATTTTATATGAAAAATTATGGTAAAAATATACTTTGTTAACACTTGTTTAAAAATATTTTTGTAAGTGTTTAATTTCTAGAAAAATTTTGCCATAGTTTCCCTTTAAAAATGGGGGTTTTCATGCTTTCAAAGCATATCATTTTCTTTTAAAAATCATCACAATTCATCAACAAAGCAAACAATACTTACCAAGTGCCAAAATCAAGCTTTTTACACTACTCCATGAACTTGAAAATTTATAAAAATTTGTCGTAACTTAGAAGTGTGTTTAGTAAGCTTAGTTACCCTTTAAAGTGTGGTTATTTGTTTTAAAAACATCATTCTTGAAGATTTTAGATCTTTACAACTTGTAAAATGATTTTCTAACAATACTTCTTTTTTAATTTTTCTTGTTAATAACATGTTTCTACACTTGATTAACCACTAAAAATGTGATTAGTTTCTTTAAGAACCATGTTTATGTAAATCTCATAAGTAAACTTAGTTTCTTGAGAAAATCATTTTTGAAATCACACACTTACAAGACCTATATTACACTTTGATCATCATCATTCAAGAAAACATTTCATACTTCAAGTCCATGCTTACATAAAGTATGATCATCTTGGTCTTTCACAAATCATCCTCTCATCTTGCTAGATCATGTGTTTAATCACAATCTAGCAAGTTTCATATGATGTTTAACATCATTAACACAAACAATCAACAATCAAGAAGCATATAAACACTTAAACAACATAGTTCATGATGATTTTTAGTCTTATGTTAAAGATTATGTTCTTGATCTTTAGTGTTCTTCATGATTAGTGATTTACATATACTTTTAATCAACATAACAAGATGTAAAATGAGGTTAGAAGGATCTTACTACTAGCACAAGGCTAGGGATGATGTTCAAGAAGATGAAGATGATAATCTTGGTGGTTAATAGCACTTGAAAGAGGTCCTTCACTTTCCAATGGCTCCTAGCTCCTTAAACAAGCTTCTTACACCTTGTGGTCACTAGAGAATGGATGGAATTGAAGTGAAGATGGTGGTGGTGGTCTTGCTTGTTCTCGGCCGAAGGTGGGAGGAGAGGAGAGGAAAGATGAAATGTGGTGTGTTGTGAATAATGAGAAGATGATAAACTAGATGTTAAATTTATAAACTTCCAACACAATGTTATCTAATGTGTAAAGTGTCTTTAAAAGATATCACATAATCTATTAAAATAAACAAATGAAATCAAGAGTGGGCCACCTTGTGGTGACCGTAAATTGAGGGGGGGGGGGTATAGATTTGGTTGTAATGGATAGTTAGTTGATCTAGTTGAAATCTAAGTGATTTAGTTAGGGTGTTTAGTTGTTATGATGTTATAATAGGTTTTATGATGTTCGGGGACCATAACTAGCTCAGAAATGGTAAAACAATGCTTCTAGTGAAAATTTAGTGTTTCGGGTAGTGTCCGGTTGTTCGGTTGGTTACCGGTTCATTAAGGTGCTAAACTATGCAGTTTAGTGTGCTTTATGTTACCTTTTGTGACAGTTTTGATTCCCGATACTTAGGAAAGCATTCTGGACCACTTAACCATAATTCTGCATAATATAAAGTTGTTTAAATGCTGATTTTTGCTGAATTCTGCAGAATTCTATAGTTTATGTGAGTTTTAGGCACTTTTCGGCACTTAAACTATCACTAGGAAGGCAGTTTTATGATCCTTACTTTCCTACACACTATACTAGTGTAACTCTTGGTTCCTGGCCCTTTTTGTGTCTCAATACCATGTCTGTCTAAGTACTGAACTCCGTCAGCATTTTTCTGATTTGTCTGATAAGTGTGCTATCTTTGTTTCGTGCATCATTTGAATCAATAAAGTGTTGCATGCAATAATGATATGACATTATGCAATATATGATGCACATATATGTATATGACAATAATCAGAAAGCATTCATGTCATAAATTTTAATCAGCACAGTCATTAAAGCACTAATTACTGTTTAAGTATTGTACGGATACATGAAATTTTGACAATTGTCACATATATAAAGCATGTTAACTGTCTGGAAGGGGGTTAGAAGGGTGGTTTGGGTAAAGTTCTTGCCTCGTTCAGTGTATAGATCCTGTGAGGACTTGATTAAAGCTTATTAGGACTTCTTTTGAAGCAGATAGCATCAAATCGGGGGAAGTAAGAACGACGTGAATCCCTTATAGATAAACTACTATTAAAACTTTAAACCGGTCTTGCGGGACTGTATCACTGATGACTCAGACCAATATTGCCGAGGGTAGCGTTGCCTCCAAAATAAGGGACATGCAACATTTGGAATTAATAACTTACTTAATTATCTTTCAATACGTAAAAGATGAGTCGGAACCAAGTGATTCTATCTTCTCTATTGTTTCTTTTTATTTTTATTTCTTTTCATTTATTTACTAAACATATTTTCTCAAAAAAAAAAAAAATTGGTTAGACTAGATGTTAACAATATTTCGGCATTAAAAGCTCTTGTGTCCTTGAACGACCTCGGTATCTTATCATTACTATACTACCCAATGATGGGTGCACTTACCCTAGCATGTTGTCGAGAGTGTTTGTGTTATATCGTGTTTTATAAATTTATAGCTTGATAAACGAGTAAAAGTGCTAAAAATATATTAAAAAATTATACCCACACTCGTACTAGTGGTCTATTTATTCGTTATCTTATAATATGAGATTGTTCTCACCTTTTTTGAGGTTTCTTAGATGTCATCCATAAACTTCAAAAACATTTTCCGATTAAGAAGAAAAAGAGAGACCTAGATGACTGAATCTCTTGGACTATCCAAACCTTAAAGAAAGCAACACTAACAAGTCTCAAAATTTGTCTCCGCTCTGTAAGTACTTACTGTGCTCTTGATTTAAGATATTTCATATGTTTTTTTTGTATAAATTCATCTCCTTTATAAGCCAATCTTTATACAATGACTGAGGTTCACTTCATATGTTTAAAATGCAGAAGATTTTCTAAATTTATGAAGTTATGGTGGTGCAGATTAGAGCAGTGAGTCTTCAAGGCATCAGTCAATGTCCTGTCCATGAATACAAAATGATTTGTATCGTCATGCAAGGAAAAGTTTGCAGGGATTTCTTTGATGTACCGATCTATTACTTTATTTATTCCATATAAAAAGTTTCAAAATAATTGACCATTAGTTATGTTTGAATACCCTTCAAAAGGCGCGTTAAGGTACTTCTTCTACGGTTCCGTACGCCTGGCGTGCTGGCCCGCTCTGAAGATTTTATGGGTCCGCGAGCAGGCGAGACAGAATACATAAGTGTTTTAGGTCTAAATTATTGATTTTCTTATTTTTAGCTATTTCCTTATCATTCTCCTTTGTTTTAGCCTTGTTTATGGCTTTTTCCTTTCCTGTTCGATGTACGTTCCCTATATAGGGAGGTTTTCTCTTTTGTTTTGAGCAACACAAATAAACAGAATGAAAGCTTGATATCTTGAATTTATCATGGTATCAGAGCAGTGATCTGATTGCTCCGATTTGAATCATGGCCGGCAATGATAATTCTACGACGAAGGACAGCGGTGGCAACATCGTTAATTACAATTCGCCGTACTTTGTTCATCCTTCCGACACACCCAGACAGATGCAAGTAAATGAGGCCCTGTCCGAAAAAAACCATGCGGATTGGGTGCAAGAGATAGAATTTTTTTTATTTGCCAAGAATAAAATCGGTTTCATCGATGGTTCGATTAAGAAACCGGAAAAAACGTCAACAGACTACGCGCCATGGATAAGGGTAGATGCTATGATTAAAGGGTGGCTTACCACCGCCATGGAGAAAGAGATAAGAGGAAGCGTCAAGTATGCTCACACCGCTGCAGAGATATGGAAAGATCTTCAAGAAAGGTTTGGGAAGGAAAGTGCACCACGAGCATATGAATTGAAGAACAATATAGCCGCTACCCACCAAGATGGAAGTACTGTTTCGGCATACTATACGAGGCTTCGGTCTCTATGGGATGAGATCCAATCCGTTTTTCCCATGCCACGATGTACTTGTAATGGGTGCACGTGCGAAGTTGGGAAACGTTGGTTGAGCACCAAGAAAAGGAAAGATTATACGAGTTCCTCATGGGGCTCGATATTGGATTTGCCGTCATTAAAACACAGATCTTAGCCAACAAACCAACGCCAGGGCTCAGGACAACCTATCATCTTGTCGCTGAAGATGAACGACAAAAACACAACACCGAGGACAAGCGTCCGGCTGTTGAAGCTACCGCCTTTAAAGCCTTTGTTTCGCAAAATCGAGACAGTCCAAACTCGACTCATCAGAAGGCAAAGGGCTATTCTAAACTGACAAAACAAGAGGAGGTACAACATTGCATACACTGTGATCGAGACGGTCATAGTAGGGAGGGTTGTTTTAAACGCATTGGGTATCCGGACTGGTGGCCGGGTAAAGCGAAAGAGGATAAGTCAAGGCCAAAAGTTTCTTACGTTGAAGGAAGCTCGAGTCCCATTCCCGGATTCACCACTGAACAGTACAACACCTTCCTAAAGCAGTTCAAGGACAAGGCCGACATAGGTGATGAAGGAAACAAACGCGTTGCAAACATGACAGGTAGATTTAATGACGAGGATGATTGGGTTGTTGATTCGGGGGCTACCGAACATACAACCTACATGAGTAATATCCTTGATAATTAAAGAAAAGATAAACACGAGATGCCAATGATTATCCCAAACGGCGATACCATCTCGGTTGAAGGAAAGGGTGATTAGACCTTGCCGAGGGGTACCAAGATTGAGGGGATACTACATGTGCCCAAATTCACTTGCATTTTGCTATCTGTTAGCCGTTTAACTAAGAACCTTCAATGCCCAGTAACCTTTTTTCCTGACTTTTGTGTTATGCATGGTATCCGTTAAAGGAACTTGATTGGTGCGGGTAAGTGCAAGGGAGGTCTATACCGAATGGGGATGTTTGGAGAAGAAAGGAAAGCTATGGCAGTTACGGTTGAGAGATGGCATAAGAGATTGGGTCACAAATCTCAAGAAAAGCTTGCTAAAGTTGATTTTTTGAAAGGTGCTTCTTTTAATCTTAGGAATAATGTTTTTGATTTATGTTCTAAAGCTAAACACACAAGGTCTCGTTTTTCTTTAACTGAAATAAAGACGAAAGAATGTTTTGAACTTTTACATTGTGATGTGTGGGGCAAATATCATGTTCCTTCGTTTTCAGGTTCAAATGATTTTCTAACCATTGTTGATGACTATAGTAGAAATACTTGGGTTTTTCTCATCAAATATAAGAGTGATGCTAGCACATGTTTGATGAATTTTTGTAAAATGGTTGAAACTCAGTTTAGCAAATTGGTTAAAAGAATAAGATGCGACAATGGTGGAGAGTTCACATCCAATCTCATGTTGAACTTCTACGCCAACCAAGGTATCTTATTAGAAAGAACTTGTCCTTACACTTCCCAACAAAATGGAGTTCTCGAGCGCAAGCATAGACATCTTCTTGACACGGCACGAGCCTTGCGTTTTGAGGCAAAATTACCAAAGATATTTTGGGGGGAGTGTGTTCTTACAGCCGCATACATTATTAATCGATTGCCCTCCAAGATCATTAATGATAAGACACCATATGAGATATTGCACAACCAAAAACCTGAATACGATCACATGAGGGTTTTTGGTTGTCTTACATATTTTTGGAGCATCGATACCAAAGGGGACAAGTTCGAAGAAAGGGGAAACCATCAGCAATAGGTAAATCATCGCGAAAGTATGGCAACGCGAACGGCTGGAAGTAGTCCTCATCCTCGGATAGCATGTCAGGATCACTCTCAGTATCTGACGTAAATAGCTCCGGCTCGGGCATAACCTATTCGTCCGAAACGACAGCCATCGGGTCGTGGGCATCCGGTAACCCACTCTCTGAAGAAGACATAGTGCCTGTCACATAGAAATTATAACATGTGCACATATATTAATCATTAACACTCAGCATATGCAAGCAAAACAATCACCACTTAAACATGTATTCGTGTTATCCTTCATAAAAATTTTCTATCCTTCCTAGTCTACCCCATGCAGACTAAACCACCAATGTGACCTTGCATTGTGTTTCATGTTTTTCTTTTTTGTAAAACGTTTGTTTCATGGATCTCGGTGTTTTGTGTATGCAATGAAAACATGTTGTAAAAAATTTTCGTGAGAGAGCCCTAATGACTATAGTCTAGACCCGAGAAAGAATCCTAGTTCGCTACAATCGAAGCTCTGATACCAAATTGTCACACCCTGACTTTTGCGGAAGCGTGATTATGTGTGACTTGCTTAATATCATTGCATTCAACCATAACAAACAACTATATGATAGAAACCATGATGTTCATCCATAATTAAGTTTTCAAAACATTGCAACCAACATTGTTTTAAATCCAAATACAGACCTCAAGTTTAGAATACACCACAACCCAAGTTTAAGTTCCATACTAGACTTAACAAAATATACTATTAAAAGCTAGGCTTTGAACTATGTATCTTATCCAGGATAAGATACACAATCCAAACCCTTCGACACTGGATAACATCTTTTATTTGAAGACACAACTTGAAATTCTTCAACACCCACCAAATCCATTTCAATTCCCTGAAATACATGTAATTTGAAAACATCAACAAAAGTTGAGCGAGTTCATGTGTTTTGTATGTGAGCTCGTAAAACTTGTAAACATTGTGAGTATGTATTCGTAAACCGATATGAAAGCAACAAGGAAACAGATCAATTAATGGTTTGCAAGGCCATTAATATGTGTGAAGTGATGCAGGAAGGCTCAAACCTAGCGGATTTTGTACCGGGCTTCCGACTGGAAGACATAGTCACCTCATGGGCCAAATCCCGGTCCCAAGGGTGGGGCTCGCAACACCCAAATAGATCTATCACTCATGTCCCTCGGTCCTACTATGAGGATTAATGGTCTTAAGCGTTGTACCCACCACTCACATGATCTAACAGTTCATTCCTTAGCTAACCATACCATATGTAAACGTTTGTAAACAATTTGTAACATGTACTTCACCCCCGAGGTTGTAAAACTGAAAACAGTTAAAAGAAAATGGGGACATGAACTCACAATCTTGCGTCTCGAAATCCAGTGTAACTCAAAGCTGCTACTCGATCACACGACTACCTACAAACGTGCTAAGGTGTATTATACGGATGGGTCGTGCCTTCACTTTAGTCTTATTTAGTATCTTTGAGTTACGTTTCTTTGTATCATAATATTATCCCAAAGTATATAATTATTTGTTAAAATAATACATATTTTAACTTAAATTATATTTATTAATTTTTGGAATATTAGTTAAAATAATGTATTTTAACTTGACACATTATGTACTTATATATGTATATCTTTCCCAAAGATGGGTGTATCCATACTCTTATTCTTAAACTCGTATATTTTTGCCAAGTATCGGTGGCATATTCCGGTGTATTTATACGTACGATAATACGTATTTTATTGTGTTTATTAAGTATTCTTAAACTTAATTTTTGTATTTATTTTATGGAATATTATTATTTTCAATAAAAATCACCAATGTATATATATTCTTAAAATATATAAATATTTTAAGAAAACTTGTATAAAAAATTATTTATTCTTCTTCCTTGGCAAAAATATTTATATTTTCATATAAACCTCAAAAATAATATATTTTCAAGATGATCGTAGAAAATATTTATAAATCCATTTTTCACCCAAAATGATATATTCTAAATTTGTTTAAGAAAATATATATATTTTCTCCAAAAATAATATATTCTCTAATTGTTCAAGAAAACATATATATTTTGGGGGGGGGGGGGGGGAGATAGTGCACGGTCCTCCCAACCGCCAGAGTGATCTCACTCCGGGAGCCGCTACCCGACCAAGCTAGCTCCGCGGTGACTTCCCCATGCCGAGTTCTTACCCTGGGCGACATATGCCACTCCCAAGACTCGAACCCGGTACCTCTAGGAAGAGGTGGGTGTCGGTGGCCAACTGGGCTACCCCAGTTGGTTAAACATATATATTTTTCCTTTACCCAAAAGTAATATATTTCCTTCTTGTCAAAAATATGATATATTTTTGTAACAATTATAAAAATCATATTCTCGTTTTCTCGGTTTAGAAAATGTCGTTTATCAAAATATACTTATGAATTTAATTCCGGAATATTTATGTAAGTTATATTCCTTGTTCGGTTTCTCGAATTTTTGGGTATAAATTATATATTTATTCTCTTAGGGTTTTGGTAATATTTTGTGTTATATTTCTTGGTATTTTTGTGAGTTATATTATTTCTAAGTCCTAAAATAATATAACTAATACACATAATATACAAGTACTCACACAAATGGTGACATCTAAATATATATTTTCCTAAATACATATTTAGTCACTTTTATTTATCAAAAACCAACCTCCAATATTTGTAATTTTTGTATGAAAAATTATGGCAATTTTTATATGAAAAATTATGGTTAAAATATACTTTGTTAACACTTGTTTAAAAATATTTTTGTAAGTGTTTAATTTCTAAAAAATTTTTCATGCTTTCAAAGCATATCATTTTCTTTTAAAAATCATCACAATTCATCAACAAAGCAAACAATACTTACCAAGTGCCAAAATCAAGCTTTTTACACTACTCCATTAACTTGAAAATTTATAAAAATTTGTCGTAACTTAGAAGTGTGTTTAGTAAGCTTAGTTACCCTTTAAAGTGTGGTTATTTGTTTAAAAACCTCATTCTTGAAGATTTTAGATCTTTACAACTTGTAAAATGATTTTCTAAAAATACTTCTTTTTTTAATTTTTCTTGTTAATAACATGTTTCTACACTTGATTAACCACTAAAAATGTGATTAGTTTCTTTAAGAACCATGTTTATGTAAATCTCATAAGTAAACTTAGTTTCTTGAGAAAATCATTTTTGAAATCACACACTTACAAGACCTATATTACACTTTGATCATCATCATTCAAGAAAACATTTCATACTTCAAGTTCATGCTTACATAAAGTATGATCATCTTGGTCTTTCACAAATCATCCTCTCATCTTGCTAGATCATGTGTTTAATCACAATCTAGCAAGTTTCATATGATGTTTAACATCATTAACACAAACAATCAACAATCAAGAAGCATATAAACACTTAAACAAAATAGTTCAGGATGATTTTTAGTCTTATATTAAAGATTATGTTCTTGATCTTTAGTGTTCTTCATGATTAGTGATTTACATATACTTTTAATCAACATAACAAGATGTAAAATGAGGTTAGAAGGATCTTACTACTAGCACAAGGCTAGGGATGATGTTCAAGAAGATGAAGATGATAATCTTGGTGGTTAATAGCACTTGAAAGAGGTCCTTCACTTTCCAATGCCTCCTAGCTCCTTAAACAAGCTTCTTACACCTTGTGATCACTAGAGAATGGATGGAATTGAAGTGAAGATGGTGGTGGTGGTGGTCTTGCTTGTTCTCGGCCGAAGGTGGGAGGAGAGGAGAGGAAAGATGAAATGTGGTGTGTTGTGAATAATGAGAAGATGATAAACTAGAGGTTAAATGTATAAACTTCTAATACAATGTTATCTAATGTGTAAAGTGTCTTTAAAAGATATCACATAATCTATTAAAATAAACAAATGAAATCAAGAGTGGGCCACTGTAACACCCCAACCCGGAAGGGCTGACGTGTCACAATAACGGTAGCATAAACAAAAGTCATAATTCCATTTATTTATTTGATAAGGATACAACCACACGACAATTAAACTTAAGATTAATATACAAGCGGAGACATTCGACTTAATTAACTAACATCTTCAGATTTATTCATAGGCTTTATTCTTCTCTCTTTTCCCCTCCCAAAGTAACCTGTGGACCTGTATATACAAAAAGTTTACGGAATGAGCCGAATGCTCAGTACGGAATTATAGGCTCAAATAACAAATAACGCTTTATATGAAATCTTATCTGGATGGAACTTTATGCGAAAATGATACGATGCAAGAACATAATTTCATAATCATATCTTACGGATGTACCCATGAGCAAACTTAAAACGTGACAATACACAGGTAGCTACTCCTGCATAATTATCACATGAGATGGCGAATTGGCATACCCGTTATCCACCTCCTTATACTTAAATCCTAGGATCGATCCATACGCCTCCTAATAGCCTTATGTACCACACTTGTACTTAAGAGACACCGTGAACTGATCTCTCCATCACGGATGGAGCACATGATGTCGATGCCGCAACAACATGCTCGTGGGACACTCCACGAGAAGCGATACTCAGGGTATCAGAGTACAAATGGTCTTATTCACATAACTTATAAAACTTATTTTCATTACAAAACGGAACATATATTGGAACATGCGATAATGAGTATAACAACATAATACTATCGCATGACATGAAAGCTAAATCAAATGATTAGAATAGGAATCGAACGGACTGTCAAATGAATCGATAATCAAAGACGTGAGGAGTTTTTAAAAGATATAGTAATTTAGTGGTTTATAACAATTTGAATATGAAGCAATAAAGAGTAGGGTAAGGATCCGTACCTTAATAATTCCAAAGTGAAGCTACCTTGTGATAATATTTCAGATTTATATGGGCAGAGTTTAGACTACTGATTAGTCTTTTAACCTAATTTAAATAACATGCACACAACTAGGTTAGTAACTTAATACAGCCTTTACGATAACTCATGAGATCAAATTCTCACAACGAAGGACAAAGTGCGATACTTAAACATCCATCGAATTAACGACGAACGACAAAGTACGATACTTAAACATCCATCGAATTAACGACGAACGACAAAGTATAACCCTAATGTGGGCAGCACTTAAACATCCATTGGATATATTGATCGATCGGACAATAAATCGTATCAGCGATCGAGTTAATACCCTGTTCTGCAGCACCCCGCTATACTAATTTGTGTTTCGTGTGTGTTTTGAGAGTAATTGGACGATATCTCAGCGCGTATTTTGAGTTTCTTCGTCGTTTTTGTGCCCAGAATCAAGTCCCAATCGCTGCTATTTATAGGTGAATTTTGATCTTGTCGCGGCCCGCGTAACATTAAGACTATTCTTACGCGGCCCGCGTGGCAACTTATTTTGTGCATAGGGTTGCCACGTGTGGGACTAGCCTAGCTGAGTCGACAGATTTTAAAATTTCAACTTCGTCCGCAAGTTATTAAGATAATCGTCAAGTAGGGAATACCCCCCCTGAGTTTTAGGGGCCCTAATCCTGATTCTGAAAATTCTGAAAATTTTAGGGTTTATACGAAATTACTTGGGTGTCTTAATTAGGGTTTCCTAGTGGGTAATTTATAAATAAAAATAATAGTTTTGGTTGATATACAGAAAGATAGATCATAATATAAATATATATTATTATTATTCTTTTATTTTCTAGAATAATGATTTTTAAATTTACGGTTATTACAACTATTACCCCCTTAAAAGAAATTTCGTCCTCGAAATTTTTCAATAAGAATATAACATATCGCATAAGTAATGGAACTTTCATAGCAAAGTTACTAATCTTATATAACAAGAATCTCCTAAACACACATGTGTATCTGAAATTCATAATTACATTTATAACCATAATTGTCAATTATCTTACCACCATATCCTAGTGGTATCTTAATAACATATTTAATCATGCAGAAAATCAACCTAGACTTATAGATAACAAGAGTAACTATTGGTACTGACATCTCCTACATAAACATACTTAATCATAACTAAGATATATTCACATAAAGCAAAGCATGAATGACCATAAGCAGAAACAAATGAACCTAGATCAAAGAGCAAGGTTTACCGTTATTTCGCCTAAAATTTTATTGTTCGAATAGATTAGGGTATAGAGAGCGAATTGATTCTTCAGATTCCCATGTTGCTTCGCGTTCAGAGTGATTTTTCCAAAGGATTTTAACAAACGGAATTACTTTCCTACGCAAAACCCTTTCTTGTCGATCTAAGATGGCTTCTGGTTCCTCTTCGTAGGACAAATCTTCGTGAATTGTAAGTAACGGATAACTAATAACATGGAGTGGATGATAATTATATCCTCTTAACGAGGAGACATGAAAAACGTTATGAACGTGAGAGAGTTGAGGCGGTAAAGCCAATCGATATGACACTTCTCCAATTCTTTCAAGGATTTCAAATGGACCGATGAAACGAGGACTAAGCTTCCCTTTAATTCCAAATCTACGAACGCCACGCCAAGGTGATACCTTTAAGAATATGTGGTCGCCAATTTTAAATTCGAGTGGTCGTCTATCTTGATCTGCATAGCTCTTTTGTCTGCTTTGAGCTTCTTTCAGTTTTTCTCGTGCCATAGTGACTTTTTCATTTGTAATCTGAACTAGTTCTGGCCCTTCAATAATCTTTTCTCCAACTTCATCCCAGCATATCGGTGCTCGACATTTCCGACCGTACAAAAGCTCAAAAGGTGCCATGCCAGTACTTGCTTGCCAACTATTGTTGTAAGCGAACTCAACAAGGCATAGATATTCATCCCAGTTTCCAGACCATTCAAGTGCACATGCTCGGAGCATGTCTTCCAAGGTCTGAATCGTACGTTCTGACTGCCCATCTGTTTATGGATGGAAAGCAGTACTAAACTTCAGTCGTGTACCCCAAGCTGCCTGAAAACCTTTCCAAAATCGTAAGGTGAAACGTGGGTCTCTATCGGAAACAATGGAAGATGGTGTGCCATGGAGTCGAATAATTTCTTGAAGAAATATTTCGGATAACTTATTAACCGAAAATCCTTGCTGAATTGGTAGAAAATGT
Source organism: Helianthus tuberosus (assembly GCA_030545235.1). Taxonomy (NCBI): domain Eukaryota; kingdom Viridiplantae; phylum Streptophyta; class Magnoliopsida; order Asterales; family Asteraceae; genus Helianthus; species Helianthus tuberosus. Next base: position 63,605 of record JARYGA010054248.1, read on the forward strand.
GCTGACTTTGACAATCTATCGACAACAACCCATACAACATCATTCTTCTTGAAAGTCTTAGGCAAACCGGTAACAAAATCCATTGTGATTTCATCCCACTTCCATATGGGAATATCCAATGGCTGCAACAGACCGCTTGCTCGTTTGTGTTCAATTTTCACTTGTTGGCAAGTGAGGCATTTACTTACGTATCGAGCAACGTCTTCCTTCATGCCATTCCACCAGAAATTCTGTCTTAAGTCTCGATATATCTTGGTAGATCCTGGGTGAATTGAAAATGGTGAGCTGTGAGCTTCGGCTAACAATGACTCACGAAGGGTGGAGTCATCGGGTACACAAAGTCTTTTACCGCACCAAATCACCCCATGATGGTCTATACGAAATTCAGATTGTTTACCCACCTCAAGATTTTGCACAATTGCCCAAAGTTCTCCATCTTGCTTCTGTGCATCTTTGATCCGTGATATGAGGTCGGGTTCAATCTGCATTCTAGCTAGATATCCATCAGATTTACTAACCTGAAGCCAAATGTTCATTCTTTCGAGATCCCTCCTAATACGAGGCTGAATTTGTAAGCAAGATATAGTCCCGGAATTCTTTCGGCTCAACGCGTCAGCTACAACATTGGCTTTGCCTGGATGGTATTGAATATTTGCGTCGTAATCTTTTAAAAGTTCTAACCACCTTCTTTGCCTCATATTTAGCTCTTTCTGGGTGAATATGTACTTGAGGCTCTTATGGTCGGTAAAAATGTCACAACTTTCACCATACAGATAGTGTCGCCAAATCTTAAGTGCAAAGACTACTGCGGCTAGTTCTAAATCATGTGTAGGGTAGTTAACTTCATAAGGCTTTAACTGACGGGAGGTATAAGCGATAACCTTCCCATGTTTCATTAGCACACAACCTAATCCTTTCTTTGAGGCATCACTATAGACTTGGTAACCTCCTGATCCAGAAGGGAGAGCGAGTATCGGAGAGGATACAAGTCGTTTCTTCAATTCTTCAAAGCTTTTCTCTTGTTCTTCATTCCATGAGTACTTCACCCCTTTCCTTAGGAGTTTTGTGAGTGGTAAAGCAATTACCGAGAATCTTTCAACAAATCTTCGGTAATAGCCAGCAAGACCCAAGAAACTTCGTATTTCGGTAACAGAAGTGGGTCTTGGCCATTTTGTAATAGCTTCAACCTTTGTTGGGTCTACCATAATTCCCTCTGCTGATATGACATGACCTAGAAATGCCACTTGGCTAAGCCAAAAGTCACATTTGGAAAACTTAGCGTACAACTTCTCATGCCGCAAGGTTCCAAGTACTGCATGTAGATGTGCTTCATGCTCTTCACGACTCTTGGAATATACCAGAATGTCATCGATAAAAACAATTACGAATTTGTCTAGGAATTTGTGAAATACTCGATTCATCAAATCCATGAAGACTGCGGGTGCATTAGTTAGCCCAAAGGGCATAACCAAAAATTCGTAATGACCATAACGAGTACGAAAGGCGGTCTTGGGAACATCATCATTCTTGATCTTTAGCTGATGGTACCCGGACCTCAGGTCGATTTTTGAGAAGAACTGAGCCCCCTGAAGTTGATCAAAGAGATCATCAATGCGAGGCAGAGGATACTGATTACGAATAGTAATCTTGTTCAGCTCTCGGTAGTCAATACATAAACGCATACTACCGTCTTTCTTCTTCACAAATAAGACCGGAGCACCCCAAGGTGAAACATTGGGTCTTATGAATCCCAGATCTAACAATTCTTGCAATTGTTCCTTCAACTCCTTCAGTTCCATTGGAGCCATACGATATGGAGCTTTAGAAATAGGCTCGGCGCCAGGGATCAAGTCGATGGTGAATTCTACCTGACGGTCAGGTGGTAATCCTGGTAGTTCATCCGGAAATACATCAGGATATTCACGAACAACGGAGTGGCTATCGATACTATTAACACTAGTAGAAGTATCCTTAATCGATGCTAGGAATCCAGCACAGCCGTTTGATATGAATTTTCGAGCTTTGAGCGCAGAGATAATTTTAAGAGATTTATGAGCTTGAGTTCCCTGATATATAATATCAGGATGATGAAGATCGCCGAAAATAACACGGCGGAAATGACAATCTATAGTTACGCGATGTCGAGACAACCAATCTATCCCTAGAATAACATCAAAGTCACACATATGTATTGGAAATAGGTCTGCCTTACATACAATAGATTCAATACGGATCGGACAATCTTTATATACGTAAGTGATTACGGATGAATTTTCCATGGGAGTGGAAATGGTTAAAGTATGATTTAAAAGAGTTGGTCTTATCGGAAGGTACTTAGTAAACGAATGGGATACTAAAGAATGAGTCGCTCCTGTATCGAATAACATATAGATACTCTGTTTACCAAGCTGAAGGGTTCCCGACACAGTACCTGGGGCATTAGCAGCATCAGTAGCAGAAAGTGCGAAAACTCTTCCTCCAACATTGGGTGGTGCAACGTTTGGTCGGTTATTCTTCTTAGTGTCTTTCTTTGTACACTCCTTGATCATGTGTCCAGTTTGGCCACATCTAAAGCATGCTCCTGTACTTCGGTGACATACGCCCTGATGTCTCTTACCACAAGTATTACATAGAGGATATGTAATCTGATTCGGGTTTACATGTTGATTTAGTGGTTGAGCTCTAATAGGTTCTGCTGACAACTGAATCTGGTTCTGAGCAGGCCTCTGGTTTTGCAGTCTAGGTTGCCATGGACGTGCCTGATTTCCAGAGTTTTGATTTCCTTGCACTTTGCGATCTTGATGCTGTGGCGTAGTGGATGATTGGCCGATTTCCTGCTTAAATTGTCCTTCCCTATTTCTCTTCTTATTATCCCCAGTTCGAGATAAAAAATCTTTCCTTTCGAACTCAAAAGTTTTGATTGCATCGGCAACTTCGGTGATGTCCTTAAATTTCATGTACATGATCGACTTCCGAATTCGATCATTGACTGCCCACTTGCATTTTTCTGCCTGGGCTTCTGCTGACCCTGCAACTTCTCCTACAATACTAGCCAACCTTGAAAATCTAGTAATGAACTCAGAAGCTGGTTCATCACTCCCTTGTCGAATTACTGCATACTCCCTGATATAAGCTTCTTTATCAGCGGTCGAAAAATACTTATCGTAAAAGATGTTACGAAAGTCGACCCATGAAAGATTAGCGTCAAAATCATCCCCTCCTTTGACTTGCTTATATCCTTCCCACCAAGTTTGTGCGTCATCTTCAAGTTTGTAGGTAGCCAATCTAACTTTGTATTGCTCCGGAACTCCAAGAACTCCAAAGATCTTTTCAACATGAGCTATCCAGTTTCTTGCTTCGACTGGATTAGTAGCGTGACTAAAGGATTTCGGCTTTTGTTTTTGGAATTTAGCGATCCATATGTCTATACTAGAGGTAGTATGGTTCGTGGTATTCTCACGAATTTCTTCACCGGAGATTGGATTCGTGTTATTACGTTCTGGAGGACGAGTTTGTTGAATAACGGCCTCAGCTGTTTGAGCAACAAGGTTTGGAAGCAACCCGGCAACAGCCTGGTTGATAGCATTAATTATGTTTGGATCAACTGGAGTCTCATTCGAAGAAGTGTTGTTACGCACATGGCTAGTACGAGTATTCCTACGTAGCGGACGACGAGGAGGCATCTATAAGAATAGACATAAGAATTAAACCAAATAAGAGACCAAGTTGAATCCTATCATAGATATCTACCCATTCCTCATAGGTTTTAATTACTATCTTCAAGTTTTCTACAGGAAAGAGCCTTTGCTCTGATACCATAGCTGTAACACCCCAACCCGGAAGGGCTGACGTGTCACAATAACGGTAGCATAAACAAAAGTCATAATTCCATTTATTTATTTGATAAGGATACAACCACACGACAATTAAACTTAAGATTAATATACAAGCGGAGACATTCGACTTAATTAACTAACATCTTCAGATTTATTCCTAGGCTTTATTCTTCTCTCTTTTCCCCTCCCAAAGTAACCTGTGGACCTGTATATACAAAAAGTTTACGGAATGAGCCGAATGCTCAGTACGGAATTATAGGCTCAAATAACAAATAACGCTTTATATGAAATCTTATCCGGATGGAACTTTGTGCGAAAATGATACGATGCAAGAACATAATTTCATAATCATATCTTACGGATGTACCCATGAGCAAACTTAAAACATGACAATACACAGGTAGCTACTCCTGCATAATTATCACATGAGATGGCGAATTGGCATACCCGTTATCCACCTCCTTATACTTAAATCCTAGGATTGATCCATACGCCTCCTAATAGCCTTATGTACCACACTTGTACTTAAGAGACGCCGTGAACTGATCTCTCCGTCACGGATGGAGCACATGATGTCGATGCCGCAACAACATGCTCGTGGGACACTCCACGAGAAGCGATACTCAGGGTATCAGAGTACAAATGGTCTTATTCACATAACTTATAAAACTTATTTTCATTACAAAACGGAACATATATTGGAACATGCGATAATGAGTATAACAACATAATACTATCGCATGACATGAAAGCTAAATCAAATGATTAGAATAGGAATCGAACGGACTGTCAAATGAATCGATAATCAAAGACGTGAGGAGTTTTTAAAAGATATAGTAATTTAGTGGTTTATAACAATTTGAATATGAAGCAATAAAGAGTAGGGTAAGGATCTGTACCTTAATAATTCCAAAGTGAAGCTACCTTGTGATAATATTTCAGATTTATATGGGCAGAGTTTAGACTACTGATTAGTCTTTTAACCTAATTTAAATAACATGCACACAACTAGGTTAGTAACTTAATACAGCCTTTACGATAACTCACGAGATCAAATTCTCACAACGAACGACAAAGTGCGATACTTAAACATCCATCGAATTAACGACGAACGACAAAGTACGATACTGAAACATCCATCACTTAAACATCCATTGGATATATTGATCGATCGGACAATGAATCGTATCAGCGATCGAGTTAATACCCTGTTCTGCAGCACCCCGCTATACTAATTTGTGTTTCGTGTGTGTTTTGAGAGTAATTGGACGATATCTCAGCGCGTATTTTGAGTTTCTTCGTCGTTTTTGTGCCCAGAATCAAGTCCCAATCGCTGCTATTTATAGGTGAATTTTGATCTTGTCGCGGCCCGCGTAACATTAAGACTATTCTTACGCGGCCCGCGTGGCAACTTATTTTGTGCATAGGGTTGCCACGTGTGGGACTAGCCTAGCTGAGTCGACAGATTTTAAAATTTCAACTTCGTCCGCAAGTTATTAAGATAATCGTCAAGTAGGGAATACCCCCCCCCCCTGAGTTTTAGGGGCCCTAATCCTGATTCTGAAAATTCTGAAAATTTTAGGGTTTGTACGAAATTACTTGGGTGTCTTAATTAGGGTTTCCTAGTGGGTAATTTATAAATAAAAATAATAGTTTTGGTTGATATACAGAAAGATAGATCATAATATAAATATATATTATTATTATTCTTTTATTTTCTAGAATAATGATTTTTAAATTTAGGGTTATTACAGCCACCTTGTGGTGACCGTAAATTGAGGGGGGGTATAGATTAGGTTGTAATGGATAGTTAGTTGATCTAGTTGAAATCTAAGTGATTTAGTTAGGGTGTTTAGTTGTTATGATGTTATAATAGGTTTTATGATGTTCGGGGACCATAACTAGCTCAGAAATGGTAAAACAATGCTTCTAGTGAAAATTTAGTGTTTCGGGTAGTGTCCGGTTGTTCGGTTGGTTACCGGTTCGTTAAGGTGCTAAACTATGCGGTTTAGTGTGCTTTATGTTACCTTTTGTGACAGTTTTGATTCCCGATACTTAGGAAAGCATTCTGGACCACTTAACCATAATTCTGCATAATATAAAGTAGTTTAAAAGCTGATTTTTGCTGAATTCTGCAGAATTCTACAGTTTCTGTGAGTTTTAGACACTTTTCGGCACTTAAACTATCACTAGAAAGGCAGTTTTATGATCCTTACTTTCCTACACACTATACTAGTGTAACTCTTGGTTCCTGGCCCTTTCTGTGTCTCAATACCATGTCTGTCTAAGTACTAAACTCCATCAGCATTTTTCTGATTTGTCTGATAAGTGTGCTATCTTTGTTTCGTGCATTGATGGGGAGTGTGAAACATGAGCCTTAAGTGTATTATCTCGTGCGTGTTATTGTGTTTTAAGCAATTATGTACGTTGAATATAGTAACTACGAGAGTTTGTGATTTTACAGGTTAATTGTCCTAATTCGGCAAAGTTAGAGTGTTCAAGGATGATGAACAAAGTGATTCGTGATGATTGGGAGTCGTTTCGGTTCAAAAGTTAGCTTGGAAACACAAGATATATGAGAGAATAAAGTATAGGGGCTTGTGAGTAATTAAGTGAAAGTAATTTTTATACTTCACAAGTTAGCAGGAAGTATTAGACATAGCGTATGGAGGTTTGGGGTAACTTGCGGTTGGGAAAGAAAAGAAACAAACAGAATGTTTGTTTCGTAACCTACGGATTGAACCGTAAGCTACGACATAAAGATGTGAGTGCATAGGTTGTTTTGTGAGGGATTTAATAGAAAAAAAAGAACCTAATTCGAGAGGTAGGGTGGCAGCTAACATTGGTGAAGGAAATTCCACTAACAGACATGCACATGAAAGTGTTAGTCAACAACATCTCTTATATCATCATCACATCTTTAATGGAGAAGAAAATATAGGTGGAGGATTTGTTATCACAACAATAGATATACATCCACACATAGTCAATCACGTGAAAGGCAGCACAAGTCAACAAGCAGCATCAAATAATCATCATCATCACTATTATAGAAAGGAAGTCACGTGGGGGGTTGGTTTTGGCGGCACATCTAAGGAAGAAGAGTCAGGGAACATGTGAGTATGTGAGGCACAAGAATAGTGGCAGCGACATCATCATCATACATCATCATCATTGTAGGCTTGATTGAAAGGCACGTGAGATTGGGCTTTGTTTTAAAAACATCACAACATTAAACATCATCATTATCTCTTGGGCCGACATATTGGATTTCTTGGGCCGATAACAATAACAATATCATTGGGCTTCAGATTTGGCGGCAGCTCCTAGTCACGTGAAGGGGGTACGAGGTTTTAAAGGGAGGACATCACATCAACTCAAGATTATCATCTCGACGGCAGAGGGTTTTTCAACCGGGTATCAAGCCAGTGAAGATCATTCAACCTAGATGAGCGGCTAAATCTCTCGTGGACACTTCGGGTGAATGATTCTTGTGAGACACTTTTAATTCTAGTTTTTCTTTTTATTGAGATTTGGATTTGTAGTCGGGTGACAGCCGACTATTTGCGTGATTATATAATTTGTGTGACAGACAAATCCTGAGTGACAGTCAGAGTTATAATCATGTTTTGAATCCAATTATGCTTTTGTTGATTGAATGATTCCTATGAATGTTTGTTTTAATATTTCTTTGATCAATTAATATTAAGATTTTGAACTGCATAGGTAATTGGTAGATGTGACAGATTTACTATTCAATTAATAGCATCCAATAAAATCAGAACTAGGTTATTAGTAATTACAGAATCTGATTCCCGGAGTGATCACCTTTTCTCATCATTGTTTATTACAACTCAATCTTTTTCTTAATTTTTATTCGTTAATTTAGATATTTCTTATAATCAATCACACCGATTTTCCAATTCAGTAGTAATTAATTAATACTTTTCATTCGACACTTTCCACAATCCTCCTCTGGTTCGATATCCGACTTACTCTAGCTACTAGTTTATTTCGGTTTTTGCATGTCCATAACGACAGACATCAAAATGGCGCCGTTGCCGGGGAGGCGTGCGCAAAGTGTTTAGTGTTAAGTTGTAGTTAAAAAAAACTAAAAGAATTTTTGTTTTTATTTTGTTATCTTATTTGTTCGTGATTTACGTGGGTAGTTGAGCTGTGTTTGTGCAGGATGACAGATCTTACTATATTTTGCGGCTCTTCTTCATGCATTTTGTGCGGGGAACCACTTCACCCATGTATCGGTTGCCACGAGGCCCGATTTAGACGGGAAAAGGCGAAATTGGAAGAACCACCGATGCCTTGCTATGATAATCCTTCCCCTCCACCATATTTCTATGATTCTTATACAACGGTGGAGTATGGTTATTACTCTGACGGATGGGATCGGGATGAGGATGCTTATTATGAACCAAGGACGGATGGCCAATGTTTCTGTTGCGGTCGTAATCATACTTATGATTATGATGATGTGTGCGTGGTGTATTTGGAAAATCCAGAGTATTGGAATAAAAAAATGATGGATGCGTACATTTCAAGACCGTATCAGGGATACCGACAGTATCATCCCAAGGAATATTCTAAGACCGAGGAGGAGAAAAAGCTTGCTATGTTGGAAGCGAGTTTGTCCAAACTCGAGCAGTATTTATCAGCACCCAACCTTTCCGATGAAGATCGAATCAGCTGTCTACTTTCCAAGTGTCAGAAGTTAAAAATGAAGATAGAAATAGAAGAGCGTCTCTCACCATTACCTGATGATATTAGAGATTATTCTCACATGGAGGAGGAGGTTGTGGAGGATAATACCACACCAATGAATCCTTTATCTGATGAAGAGTCACTGGTGGATCAGATGGTGTGTGAGGATGATGAGACAGAGCAGTCTAATGAGATGAATATATGTACCAAACCTCTTCCCATATCAATTATTCCAATTAACAAGTGTGGGGAAGAGAGTTCGAGGAAGAAGATAAAAAAGGTGAAGCTACAAGACATCGGTGTATATCTCGTGAAGTGGATTAACGAAACCCGCATGTGCTTTCTAAACATGCCAATTATACTGACAAGCTTATGGAGATGGCATATAAATATCCGGGCATTCGTTGGAAATGTTTTGGGTAAGTGTGCACTGAGACCACCGTAGCGCATATCAGGTACGGTCTGGCTGAAGACCTTTAAACTTAGCGCTCTCGGGAGGCAGCCCGAGGATGTAGAGTTTGTACTTTGTCTTGGTTTCGTTTGGTGTGTTGTGTTTTGACAGGTTTATACAATTCTATCTTCACGGATGTAATGAATCAAGTATGGGGATGTTTGGCAACATCCCCGATGAGATCTCAAAGAATCCATGAGGGGTGTATCTTCCGGTTAGATTGCAGCAGCTACACCACTACAAACACTCACTTATTTTCTGATCAGGTGCATGTGTTTATCTATCCTGTGTTTTATTTGTTTTTGTGTACTTGGTGGTGTGAAATTTTTGTGTTGGGAGTGGTTTCTTTGTGTTGAGTCGTCTAGTTGTTAGCCGTTCATGGTTTGCGGGTGGTATCTCTCGAGTCTAGATTATAAATCGCACCATACATTGGGGACAATGTATCCCAGGTGTGGGGATGCGGTAACTCGAGAGAGGGTTGGTATAATTGTTGATCTCAAATGCTTGAAGGTTTGAAATTGGGGAAAATTGAAAAAATTTTGAAAAATTTGTCTCAAGAATGCTTGAACTACATGAAAACCAACATTTTCAATCGCTAAAGGGTTCCTACTGATATTAAACTAACTTAGATCCCTAGTCATGGTGGTCCCTTTAAGTTTCATGAGAGTATATCTGACAGTTGTTTTAGAGAAGAATTAAGAAGAGATGCCTAACTAGGGGTAACATGCTTTAGGAATTACACATGCTACATGTCGGCAACCCATATTCCTTTTATTTGGTGAGAGATTTGAGCCTACTAGATTGTTAGTTGAATTACAATAAATGTTCAATTGTTGAGTGTAGGCCATATATTGCTTTATGTTAGAACTTGTGTGGTTTGATACGTGCCGAGACTGTGGTTTAGCGTATGCATATAAATGATAAAGGCATTAGGATCCCTACCATTGTGTTATATGTTGATTGTTTATCCACCCACCTTAGTAAACTATGTTGAGCCTTTTACCCTTCGTTTGATACACCTTGTTTGACCCATTTGCTTACCAACCATGAATGACAAGTACGTGTTTTAGATGTTTGTTGAAAAAAAAATGAATGAAAAAATATAAAAAAAAAGAAAAAAAAAATTGAAAAGAAAAAAAATGAAAAGAAAAAAAAAACAAAAATCATTGTTAAGTTCGTGTTAAATAAATGGGTCGAAAATCACCCAAGTGTTATTGTCATTGTGAATAAGTTGTCATGGTTTGGTATATTCGTTTGTGTTAGCCATATAAATATAAAAAGCCAAAAATATTTCCCTACCTTTACCCTTAACCCAAAACCCGAAAGTCCTTTTGATATGTGTTACGTTGTCTAATACAGTGGAGGTGTGATTGCTATACAAGCTTATGATTGCAAAGTAGCGTATTTAGTTTTGAGTGAAATATATACTAGCACATTACACGCTAGTCTTGATTAAGCCGAGAAGAGTGATTATTGTGAGGGGCGTGTGGCATGTGTGTAGTATCATAAGCATGTTAGTTTTAGTTAAGCAAGTCTTAAGCTGTTTTAAATTCGTATCATTTATCTGTCAGATTGTCAATCTCGATTGTGTCAGTCTATGGGACGGGTATGACTTGGGACCTTAACTTGCTACTTCGGTATGGGATTTAATGGTGATTTGTTAATGAGGCTAGTAATGTTTGTAATGGTTGCTTGAGGACAATCAATGATAAGTGTGGGGATGTGATGGGGAGTGTGAAACATGAGCCTTAAGTGTATTATCTCGTGCGTGTTATTGTGTTTTAAGCAATTATGTACGTTGAATATAGTAACTACGAGAGTTTGTGATTTTACAGGTTAATTGTCCTAATTCGGCAAAGTTAGAGTGTTCAAGGATGATGAACAAAGTGATTCGTGATGATCGGGAGTCGTTTCGGTTCAAAAGTTAGCTTGGAAACACAAGATATATGAGAGAATAAAGTATAGGGGCTTGTGAGTAATTAAGTGAAAGTAATTTTTATACTTCACAAGTTAGCAGGAAGTATTAGACATAGCGTATGGAGGTTTGGGGTAACTTGCGGTTGGGAAAGAAAAGAAACAAACAGAATGTTTGTTTCATAACCTACGGATTGAACCGTAAGCTACGACATAAAGATGTGAGTGCATAGGTTGTTTTGTGAGGGATTTAATAGAAAAAAAAAGAACCTAATTCGAGAGGTAGGGTGGCAGCTAACATTGGTGAAGGAAATTCCACTAACAGACATGCACATGAAAGTGTTAGTCAACAACATCTCTTATATCATCATCACATCTTTAATGGAGAAGAAAATATAGGTGGAGGATTTATTATCACAACAATAGATATACATCCACACATAGTCAATCACGTGAAAGGCAGCACAAGTCAACAAGCAGCATCAAATAATCATCATCATCACTATTATAGAAAGGAAGTCACGTGGGGGGTTGGTTTTGGCGGCACATCTAAGGAAGAAGAGTCAGGGAACATGTGAGTATGTGAGGCACAAGAATAGTGGCAGTGACATCATCATCATACATCATCATCATTGTAGGCTTGATTGAAAGGCACGTGAGATTGGGCTTTGTTTTAAAAACATCACAACATTAAACATCATCATTATCTCTTGGGCCGACATATTGGATTTCTTGGGCCGATAACAATAACAATATCATTGGGCTTCAGATTTGGCGACAACTCCTAGTCACGTGAAGGGGGTACGAGGTTTTAAAGGGAGGACATCACATCAACTCAAGATTATCATCTCGACGGCAGAGGGTTTTTCAACCGGGTATCAAGCCAGTGAAGATCATTCAACCTAGATGAGCGGCTAAATCTCTCGTGGACACTTCGGGTGAATGATTCTTGTGAGACACTTTTAATTCTAGTTTTTCTTTTTATTGAGATTTGGATTTGTAGTCGGGTGACAGCCGACTATTTGCGTGATTATATAATTTGTGTGACAGACAAATCCTGAGTGACAGTCAGAGTTATAATCATGTTTTGAATCCAATTATGCTTTTGTTGATTGAATGATTCCTATGAATGTTTGTTTTAATATTTCTTTGATCAATTAATATTAAGATTTTGAACTGCATAGGTAATTGGTAGATGTGACAGATTTACTATTCAATTAATAGGATCCAATAAAATCAGAACTAGGTTATTAGTAATTACAGAATCTGATTCCCGGAGTGATCACCTTTTCTCATCATTGTTTATTACAACTCAATCTTTTTCTTAATTTTTATTCGTTAATTTAGATATTTCTTATAATCAATCACACTGATTTTCCAATTCAGTAGTAATTAATTAATACTTTTCATTCGACACTTTCCACAATCCTCCTCTGGTTCGATATCCGACTTACTCTAGCTACTAGTTTATTTCGGTTTTTGCATGTCCATAACGACAGACATCATGCATCATTTGAATCAATAAAGTGTTGCATGCAATAATGATATGACATTATGCAATATGAGATGCACATATATGTATATGACAATAATCAGAAAGCATTCATGTCATAAATTTTAATCAGCACAGTTATTAAAGCACTAATTATTGTTTAAGTATTGTACAGATACATGAAATTTTGACAATTGTCACATATATAAAGCACGTTAACTGTCTGGAAGGGGGTTAGAAGGGTGGTTTGGGTAAAGTTCTTGCCTCGTTCAGTGTATAGATCCTGTGAGGACTTGATTAAAGCTTATTAGGACTTCTTTTGAAGCAGATAGCATCAAATTGGGGGAAGTAAGAACGGCGTGAATCCCTTATAGATAAACTACTATTAAAACTTTAAACCGGCCTTGCGGGACTGTATCACTGATGACTAAGACCAATATTACCAAGGGTAGCGTTGCCTCCAAAAGAAGGGACATGCCACATTTTGAATTAATAACTTACTTAATTATCTTTCAATACGTAAAAGATGAGTCGGAACCAAGTGATTCTATCTTCTCTATTGTTTCTTTTTATTTTTATTTCATTTCATTTATTTACTAAACATCTTTTCTCAAAAAAAAATTGGTTGGACTAGATGTTAACAATATTCCGGCATTAAAAGCTCTTGTGTCCTTGAACGACCTCGGTATCTTACCATTACTATACTACCCAATGATGGGTGCACTTACCCTAGCATGTTATAGAGAGTATTTGTGTTATATCGTGTTTTATAAATTTATAGCTTGATAAACGAGTAAAAGTGCTAAAAATATATTAAAAAATTATACCCACACTCGTACTGGTGGTCTATTTATTCGTTATCTTATAATATGAGATTGTTCTCACCTTTTTTGAGGTTTCTTAGATGTCATCCATAAACTTCAAAAACATTTTCCGATTAAGAAGAAAAAGAGAGACCTAGATGACTGAATCTCTTGTACTATCCAAACCTTAAAGAAAGCAACACTAGCAAGTCTCAAAATTTGTCTCCGCTCTGTAAGTACTTACTGTGCTCTTGATTTAATATATTTCATATGTTTTTTTGTATAAATTCATCTCCTTTATAAGCCAATCTTTATACAATGACTGAGGTTCACTTCATATGTTTAAAATGCAGAAGATTTTCTAAATTTATGAAGTTATGGTGGTGCAGATTAGAGCAGTGAGTCTTCAAGGCATCGGTCAATGTCCTGTCCATGAATACAAAATGATTTGTATCGTCATGCAAGGAAAAGTTTGCAGGGATTTCTTTGATGTACCGATCTATTACTTTATTTATTCCATATAAAAAGTTTCAAAATAATTGACCATTAGTTATGTTTGAATACCCTTGAAAAGGCGCGTTAAGGTACTTCTTCTACGGTTCCGTACGCCTGGCGTGCTGGCCCGCTCTGAAGACTTTATGGGTCCGCGAGCAGGCGAGACAGAATACATAAGTGTTTTAGGTCCAAATTATTGATTTTCTTATTTTTAGCTTGATATTATTTCCTTATCATTCTCCTTTGTTTTAGCCTTGTTTATGGCTTTTTCCTTTCCTGTTCGATGTACGTTCCCTATATAGGGAGGTTTTCTCTTTTGTTTTGAGCAACACAAATAAACAGAATGAAAGCTTGATATCTTGAATTTATCATGGTATCAGAGCAGTGATCCGACTGCTCCGATTTGAATCATGGCCGGCAATGATAATTCTACGACGAAGGACAACGGTGGCAACATCGTTGATTACAATTCACCGTACTATGTTCATCCTTCCGACACTCCCAGACAGATGCAAGTAAATGAGGCACTGTCCGACAAAAACCATGTGGATTGGGTGCAAGAGATGGAAAATTTTTTATTTGCCAAGAATAAAATCGGTTTCATCGATGGTTCGATTAAGAAACCGGAAAAAACGTCAACAGACTATGCGCCATGGATAAGGGTAGATGCTATGATTAAAGGGTGGCTTACCACCGCCATGGAGAAAGAGATAAGAGGAAGCATCAAGTATGCTCACACCGCTGCAGAGATATGGAAAGATCTTCAAGAAAGGTTTGGGAAGGAAAGTGCATCACGAGCATATGAATTGAAGAACAAGATAGCTGCTACCCACCAAGATGGAAGTACTGTTTCGGCATACTATACGAGGCTTCGGTCTCTATGGGATGAGATCCAATCTGTTTTTTCCCATGCCACGATGTACTTGTAATGGGTGCACGTGCGAAGTTGGGAAACGCTTGGTTGAGCACCAAGAAAAGGAAAGATTATACGAGTTCCTCATGGGGCTCGATATTGGATTTGTCGTCATTAAAACACAGATCTTAGCCAACAAACCAACGCCAGGGCTCGTGACAGCCTATCATCTTATCGCTGAAGATGAACGACAAAAACACATCACCGAGGACAAGCGTCCGGCTGTTGAAGCTGCCGCCTTTAAAGCCTTTGTTTCGCAAAATCGAGATAGTCCAAACTCGACTCATCAGAAGGCAAAGGGCTACAAAACAAGAGGAGGTACAACATTGCATACACTGTGATCGAGACGGTCATAGTAGGGAGGGTTGTTTTAAACGCATTGGGTATCCGGACTGGTGGCCGGGTAAAGCGAAAGGGGATAAGTCAAGGCCAAAAGTTTCTTACGTTGAAGGAAGCTCGAGTCCCATTCCCGGATTCACCACTGAACAGTACAACACCTTCCTAAAGCAGTTCAAGGACAAGGCCGACATAGGTGATGAAGGAAACAAACGCGTTGCAAACATGACAGGTAGATTTAATGATGAGGATGATTGGGTTGTTGATTCAGGGGCTACCGAACATACAACCTACATGAGTGAGATACTTGATAATTAAAGAAAAGATAAACACGAGATGCCAATGATTATCCCAAACGGCGATACCATCCCGGTTGAAGGAAAGGGTGATTACACCTTGTCGAGGGGTACCAAGATTGAGGGGATACTACATGTGCCCAAATTCACTTGCAATTTACTATCTATTAGCCGTTTAACTAAGAACCTTCAATGCCCAGTAACCTTTTTTCCTGACTTTTGTGTTATGCATGGTATCCGTTCGAGGAACTTGATTGGTGCGGGTAAGTGCAAGGGAGGTCTATACCGAATGGGGATGTTTGGAGAAGAAAGGAAAGCTATGGCAGTTACGGTTAAGAGATGGCATAAGAGGTTGGGTCACAAATCTCAATAAAAGCTTGCTAAAGTTGATTTTTTGAAAGGTGCTTCTTTTAATCTTAGGAATAATGTTTTTGATTCATGTTCTAAAGCTAAACACACAAGGTCTCCTTTTTCTTTAAGTGAAATAAAGACGAAAGAATGTTTTGAACTTTTACATTGTGATGTGTGGGGCAAATATCGTGTTCCTTCGTTTTCAGGTTCAAATGATTTTCTAACCATTGTTGATGACTATAGTAGAAATACTTGGGTTTTTCTCATCAAATATAAGAGTGATGCTAGCACATGTTTGATGAATTTTTGTAAAATGGTTGAAACTCAGTTTAGCAAATTGGTTAAAAGAATAAGATGCGACAATGGTGGAGAGTTCACATCTAATCTCATGTTAAACTTCTACGCCAACCAAGGTATCTTATTAGAAACAACTTGTCCTTACACTTCCCAACAAAATGGAGTTGTCGAGCGCAAGCATAGACATCTTCTTGACATGGCACGAGCCTTGCGTTTTGAGGCAAAATTACCAAAGAAATTTTGGGGGGAGTGTGTTCTTACAGCCGCATACATTATTAATCGATTGCCCTCCAAGATCATTAATGATAAGACACCATATGAGATATTGCACAACCAAAAACCTGAATACGATCACATGAGGGTTTTTGGTTGTCTTACATATTTTTGGAGCATCGATGCAAAAGGGGACAAGTTCGAAGAAAGGGGGAAGCCGGGCATTTTTCTAGGGTATCCACAAGGGGTTAAAGGTTATAAAATTTTTGATATTGAGGATAAGAAGATGATAGTGTCTCGCGATGTAAAGTTTCATGAAAATACTTTCATTTTTCCTGATAAAAAACAACTCGGAAATGAAGATGACATTTTTACTCCTTTAATGACCCAAAATGTTGGAGCCGTAAGTTATGAGGCTGCCTCCATTGATAATTCTTTTGTTGGGCCTGAACTTGGTCCAGAATACAACCCAGAAGATATTGAGGATCCAAGTGAATTTTTGGAAAATAGCCACAGTGGGTTTGAATCTGGCCCAAGCGAGATACATACTCACCACAATGGGCTTGAAACTGACCCATTAGAAACACGCACCGAGTGACCAAAAAGAGACAGATCACCTCCCAAACACCTAAACGATTTTGTTCTGGATCTCCCCCCTTCGGTTGACCACGCACACACCGCTCCAACTCAAGATGCCTCGACAGTACATCCCTCTACACATTATGTTTCCTATAAAAAAATTTCTCCTACTCACAAATCTTTTTTAGCGGCCAACACTACAAATGTTGAGCCGAAAAATTTTAAACAAGCCATGCAGGATCCTAATTGGGTTGAAGCCATGCAACGAAAAATTCAAGCCCTTGAAAAGAACAACACATGGTCTATCGAGTCCTTGCCAGAAGGAAAACAGGCCATTGACTCTAAATGGGTCTACAAGATCAAGTATAAACCGAATGTCGAAATTGAAAGATATAAGGCGAGACTGGTGGCAAGAGGTTTCACTCAAATTGAAGGCGAAGATTTTCATGATACCTTTTCCCCCATTGCAAAACTAGTCACCGTTCGGACCTTACTAGCCATTGCCACTAAAAGGGATTGGTTCATACACCAACTCGACGTTAATAACGCATTTCTTCATGGGGATCTTGATGAAGAAGTTTATATGAAAATTCCTCAAGGTTTTTCTAAAGAAAACGAGAACTGGGTATGTCGCATGCGCAAATCTCTTTATGGCCTCAAACAAGCCTCTCGGAATTGGTATCAAAAGTTCACGAGTGCCCTCCTTAGACTCGGTTTCTCCACGTCCACGGCTGATCATTCCTTGTTCTTATACAACAACA
This sequence comes from Helianthus tuberosus, assembly GCA_030545235.1. Lineage (NCBI taxonomy): Eukaryota > Viridiplantae > Streptophyta > Magnoliopsida > Asterales > Asteraceae > Helianthus > Helianthus tuberosus. The sequence continues at coordinate 81,058 of JARYGA010054248.1, forward strand.
AGGACATCTCCGTGGCTATTCTTATTTATGTGGACGATGTCATCATGGTTGGCAACAACCTCGCTAAGATTCAAGAAATCAAAATGCGCTTACTTGATCAATTTAGAATCAAAGACCTTGGCCCTCTCAAGTACTTCTTGGGAATTGAGGTTAATAGAACTTCTCGAGGCCTCGTTTTGAGTCAACAAAAATACACACTTGATATTCTAGAAGACAGTGGTATGGAGGGGTGTCGTCCAAGTTCCTTTCCTATTGAACAAAATCTAAAACTTGGCATTAAAGAGAACGATCCAACTGTTGATGCTGGTTGTTATCGTCGTCTTATTGGGAGATTACTTTACCTTCAAGCTACCCGCCCTGACATAGCATTCTCGATGAACACTCTTAGTCAATTTGTGTCCGATCCCCGTCAAAGTCATATGGATGTTGTTTCTCGTATTCTTCGATACCTGAAATCCACTCCGGGTTAAGGGATTCTTCTACCAAAGGGAGAGGGTGAGATTTTGATTGCATATTCTGACTCCGATTGGCTTGGTTTTTCTCTCACTAGGCGTTCACGGACTGGTTACATTGCTCTACTTGGAGGTGCTCCCATTTCTTGGAAAACCAAGAAACAATCAGTTGTCTCTAGATCCTCCGCTGAGGCCGAATATCAAGCTATGGCTTCTACTTTTAGTGAGCTCATTTGGCTTCGATGGCTTTTACACGAGCTTGGCGTTTCCCAGTGTGACAACTGTGCTTTGTAATCGATTTACGATGTAAAACAATGATGATTATTAATAAAACAATGTGCTTTGGTGTTATTATATGTTTTTTGGTGTTATTATATGTGTAATTGTGTTTAGTGATTTTACAATTTGATTCGATTCCAATTTCAAGCTCTAAATCACTTTCTGGAAGGTTATACGCAAACCGGTGCTTAAACGCAGTCAGTATAACGTGAAAACACTCCGGAATAGTGACATAGGCTTAACATACCTTAAATAACCTCCACATAACTTAGAAATAAGTTTTGAATGGTTTGGTGTGTCGAAATCAACTTTGTTCGATCGCAGGGACTATTTGTGTCAAACTGCGAAACTATGCCGATTTGTATAGTAACGAACATTTTGGAACTTGATCATAAGTTAAAAATACCCTAAATAACCTTTACATAGCTTAGAAATAGGCTTTGATGGGTTCGGTATGCTAAAATAAACTTTATGCTCATTCAGGGACTAAAAGCGTCAAAAAGTGCATAAGTTTGCATTTTCGCGCATAACTTACGTTCTGAATACATCCGGACATCCAAAAAAAATTATGTAAGAATTAAAATATTTTATTTTAGTGTTTGGCATGATAAAATTCCATTCGTCGCTTAATTTGGATCGTTTTTGCGTTCGTTACGACTTCCGTCGTAATTAAGCGAATAACGCAACCGTACGACCAAACGAACCGACATCTGAGATTTTTTTGAGCATATTTTAAGTTCCCTATACTTTAACTTTATTTTAGAGCCTTGAAATGGGGTTAACGGGGCTTAAAAGTGCCAAAAAAATCAAGTTTTACAAGTGCATGGACCATTTTTGAAATTTCTGGCAGATTCAATGAACCTAGTCCATTTTGAAGTGTGATGGTTTTCACCCATGGTTTTGCAAAACCATGGGCTGGTATTCAATGAACATAGTCCATATTAGGGGCACCCATGGTTTTAGAAAACCATGGGAACACATGTAAGGTCCAGATCAAAGCTCAGTTTTCGAGGAACGATCTTAACGGTTCTAGAAATCCTATATATACCCCATCCATTTCACTTCAAAACCCACAATTTGAAATCTGACTTATGCTCTCTAAGTGGAAGTATATGCTTCCTACCTGAGAGAAAAATCGGAATCAAAACTTGCGGGGACCTTCTGTAAGTGTTCTTTCGTTCTTTTCATTCGTTTTAGCGTTAAAGTCAAACAGCGTTTGACTTTCTGTATTGACCAGTTTATGGTCAATGAGAAGTTCATTTGAACTTCATAACGTGAGCGTAATCACGATGGTTATAGTCCCTTGTGACTACACCTACTGATTACCACATTATCTAGGCTCAGTGACGAGTCGTAGTTTCGGCCAAAATGCGTATTCTTGCGTATTTTGTAACCAAACTACTCTAGGATATAAAAACCGTTTGTTTTGATATAAAAAACCTATTTTCTAACTTAACTAAACATGTTCTAGCATGTTTAGCTCGTCACTTTTTAGATTAGTGCTTATGTAGAGTCGTAAGTCAAGCAGACTAAACACCCGCTTAGACTTTCGAACACGACCCGTTTGGTCGATCATTAGGATCCGACCAAACATGTTTAGTGACCATTGTATCATAGGGAATAACCTTCCGAGGTTATACCTTATGGTCACCTAGTTTAGGTAGTTGTATGATAAGTAGTTTATATGCCTTAGGTAAATTACCAAAATACCCTTTTCATGTATAATTGGTAATTAAGCTTACGTAACCTAAACTTTTGTCACATAACTGATTATACAACATGTTTAAACATGTAACGGCATATAATACTTGTCATAGGACTAGTTAGACATCTCGAACGCGCTTTGCGCGCACGACGCGTTAAAGTAGCATAAGCTACCTTAATGGGTCGCGATGGGTCGAAAGCACTTAGGTTAGGTTCCGATTTAGGATGTAGGCTTTGTTAAACCATATCACATGAGTTCTAACACTCATTTGGGTTGCAAGACCTCATTGTGTCCGATCTTTCGATTTAGGCGTCTATTGTTTGACTAGTGGTTCGATTACTAGGTGCTTCTTGATTTCTCTGGTTTACTCGAGTTTGTTGAAGTACTATTGATTAAGGATACCTTGCACTACATGTGAGTACATAGTTCCCCTATTTTACAAATTTCAATTGTTTTGGGGTGATTCATATGTACAAAATGTTTTCAAGGTTTAAACGATGATTTCAAAAACGAATAGAACGATTTATACTAAACTATTAACGATTTCGATAATGTGAACGAACTTGTTGGTTGTAGTTACATAACGAACGACATTCATTAGCATTGATCAAGCCGACCAGTATTAGGTTATGGTACCATAGGATATGACAAATCCCGTTATTACACTATACCCATGGTTATGTGTGGGTGTTGTGGGTAACGACTGAATCTGATGATTGTTAACTTACCCTTTGGAGGTTTGTTAATGCAAGAACGAGTTGAATGATGAACGAGTTACAAAGGTTTGAATGTTATTAACGAGACGACCATATATAAATTGTCACAATTAAAACGAGGACGATTTAAACGATCTAAACGAGTAAACGATTTGGGAACGATTTGGGAACGATTTGGAAACGATGTTAAACGATTTGGGTAAGCGATTGGCTTCTGGGCTAGTGTTTAGATAACGGGACGGGTGTAATGTGGTGAAAACATGGTAGATACCCCGCTGGTACTTCTTATATATAAGTGTTTTCAACATATTACATACCGTGGCGTTATTTAGTTCACTTGGTTAAACGATATTGAAACGATGTCACTCAACGATGTTTTCGAAATAATATACGAGTTTTATTAACGAGTTTATACGAGATGTTTTACAAGATGGTTTTCTAAAAACAAAAAGCTTTTGGGTTAAGAATCATGGCTATGAAATTTTATAAATTATAACCATCTTCATTTGAGTTGGTTAATCATGTTGAAATATTATACACTTTTTAAAAACAAGGTTTTCGAGGTATTGCAATATATGAAAACAAGCCATGATTCCGATACTCTTATAAAACCTATCTACTCGCCAGCATTTCTTTGCTGACTTTGTTTTTACATATGTTTCAGGTATTGTTGCTTGATTGACGTTCTAGGATGCATGCGTCACATAGGATCTGGACGAAGCCTTAGTGACATAATATCTATGATAGACGATATAAAACTTGTTTGTTATGTGTTAAAACAATGTTAATGTTTAGTATTATCAATAAAACGAAACACTTTTTATATCCATGGTTATGAAACGATAATTCTGTTACAACACCCCCAACGTTTCCGCCACGCTTTGTTGTTTTATGTGGTCGGGGTGTGACAGAAGAGTTGGTATCAGAGCCAATGGTTATAGGGAATTAGGTTATTAGTAATGCTTTGACCTAGACTATAACTTTTAGGACCCCAACGCAAGTAAACTTTGCGTTTAGATTTTTAAAACAAAATCGTCACCTATCCTTAGGTGATAACCACAACGAGAACACAATTTTCGAGTCCGCTTTGAAAACTAATCATCTGTTCTAAGATGATTGATTACTAGGTTTTGAACCCTCTATTATATGGTTTTGAACCCTTTAAGTTTTCAAAATCTCGTCAAAGTTTGGGTCTAAATAATGTGAACACGTGTAAACTGGAACAGTGAGTGCATGTACTCTGAGTTTTCTGTCTAAGGCTAGAGTGTTCGTACAAATCCACATAATCGGACCAGTCACTCTTACCTGGGAACTCTTGGGGTGAGTGTTCACTTATAGGCGAGCATGTCTTCGCGATACATTATTTTTGACCTATTTACTTTGATTAGTCACTGCGTGTCGTTTGTTTGTTCGAGGTAACGAACAAATGATCGCCTCTCTTGTGTTTTGTCGATACCTCTTTTGTTTTTTCCTAATTTTCAACCTCACTCAATTCTCCTGTTTCCTGGTTAGACAATGCCTCCTCGACGTGAAGCATAATCTTTTACTATTGAAGAAATCGCAGCCCTGGTCTCTCAGCAAGTGGCTGCTTTGCTTCCCGGTGTTGTGACCCAAGTCCACGAGATATATAACAACAACAACAACAACAATAACAACAACAATGCGCCGTGTAACTTCAAGAGCTTCAATACTGCAAAGCCGCTTAAGTTTTCTGGGTCGCAAGGAGCAACTGTGCTCCTGCAGTGGTTTGAGAGTATCGAGAGCACATTCAGACAAGTGCAGTGTCTGAACGCGCGTAAGGTTGAATTTGCTTCGAGCGTGTTTGAGAAGCGAGCGCTTACCTGGTAGAATGGTATTATGCACGACAGGGGTGCCGAAGTGGCGTTGGCACAAACATGGGAAGAGCTTCGGGCTCTCATGATGAAGGAGTTTTGTCCCCATCACGAAACTCGGGCTTTGGAGCGAGAGTTTGACGATTTAAAGCAAGATGGGGCTGAACACCGTGCGTACACGGATCGTTTTGAAGAACTCAGTCTATTGTGTCCCACCATGGTTACCCCTCTGGAGAAAGCAATCGAGAGATATATCGATGGGTTACCCGATCCTATTCTGGAGATTGTGACCGATGTTAATCCTACTACCCTTCGTCAAGCAATCGAGTTGTCTGCTACCCTGACTGAGACTCAAGTCAGGAAGGGTAAACTCACCCGCAAGGGTGATAAAAAGATGGCGACTGATTCAGGGAAGGACAAGAAAAAGGGTAAGGGTAAGGAAGGAGAGACGTCGAAGAAATCGAGGAAGCGAAAGGGTGCCCAGAATTTTGCTGTTACAGCACAGACTGCTCAGAACCCGCAGAACCCACCGGCTCAGCCACCTGCAAAGAAAGCGTATGCTGGTACCGCACCTCATTGTGCCCGTTGCAACGGTCATCACGTTGCACAACAAGCTTGCAGGCAATGTACGACGTGTGGTAAACTTGGGCATTTGGCCAATGTTTGTCGTTTGGGACATAATCAGGTTGCTCAGGTTCCAGCTCCGGGTCAGGGGAATGCTGTGAGATTCCCATCGGGTTCATGTTTTAATTGTGGAGAGTATAGTCACTTCCGCAACAACTGTCCGAGACTAGTGAATGCAAACGCGAATGCTAACGCGAACCCGAATGCGAACGTCAATGTCAATGTGAATCCCGCTCGTGGGCGAGCGTACAATTTGAATGCAAATGAAGCGAGGGCCGACAACGAAGTGGTTAACGGTACGTTTCTTGTTAACAATCGACCTGCGTCTATTCTTTTTGATTCTGGTGCCGATAGAAGTTTTGTTTCGTTATCTTTTGAGCCTTTGCTTGCGATACCTAGAACTAAACTGAGGAAACCCTTATCTGTCGAAGTTGCTACTGGTAAATCTCTTGTTCTTGATTCTGTTATTCGTAATTGTCAGTTGAACCTTGATAACCATCTTTTTCCTATTGACCTCACACCGATGCAACTTGGGAGTTTCGATATTATCATTGGAATGGATTGGTTAACCAAACACCACGCTGAGGTGGTTTGTTTTGATAAGATTGTTCGTATTCCTTTGTCTTCTGGCGATGTTCTGGAGATTCGTGGCGAGAAACCTTCAGGTGGATTGAAGCTTATGTCGTGTATGGAAGCCCAAAGGTATTTACGAAAAGGATATGTTGCTTTTCTGGCACATGTCACCGAGGAGAAAAGCAAGAGCAAGAGTATTCAGGATATTCCGATTGTTCAGGATTATCCAGAGGTGTTTCCTAATGAACTGCCTGGTTTGCCTCCAGTTCGTCAAGTAGAGTTTCATATTGACCTTGTACCCAATGCCAATCCGATTGCAAAAGCACCTTATCGTCTTGCACCGTTGGAGATGAAGAGTTATCGAAACAGCTTCAAGAGTTATCTGATAAAGGATTCATCCGACCGAGCTTTTCACCTTGGGGAGCTCCTGTCCTCTTCGTGAAAAAGAAAGACGGATCCTTTCGAATGTGTATCGATTATCGTGAGCTTAATAAGCTCACCATCAAAAATCGATATCCCCTACCTCGAATTGATGATCTCTTTGACCAGCTGCAGGGTGCTTCATGCTTTTCCAAGATCGATCTGCGTTCTGGGTATCATCAACTTCGTGTTCTCGAAGAAGATATTCCCAAAACTGCTTTCCGCACAAGATATGGGCATTACGAGTTCACTGTCATGCCTTTTGGTTTGACGAATGCTCCAGCTATCTTTATGGACTTAATGAATAGGGTCTGCAAACCTTATTTGGACATGTTCATTATTGTGTTCATCGACGATATTCTCATTTATTCAAAATCTCGAGCCGAGCATGAGCAACACCTTCGCTTAACATTGGAACTCCTAAAGAAGGAACAACTTTTTGCTAAATTCTCCAAGTGTGAATTCTGGCTTAAAGAAGTTCAATTCTTGGGTCATATAGTCAATGAGCAGGGTATTCATGTGGATCCATCCAATATTGTGTGACAACCCTCACCAAACCAGGTATCCGTACGAATTAATTAATATTTAATTAATGCATAATTACTGTGCTTGCTTTCAATTGTGGTTAAACTGCTTCTTGATTTTTGATACATACATACTCATGCATCACATCTTATACTGTCACTCTATTATTTACACACAAACATCAGTGACAACCTTGATGCACAAAAGCACAGTTAGCACAATAAACGGATAACCCAGTAAACATGCTGACATAGCCAGCACTAGACAGACATTGTCTCTGAGGCCAGTAAGAGCCGGGAATAGATTACTACACTAGCAGGGAGTGTAGGGAGGTAAGGATTGTAGAACTGCGTCACTAGGTGATAGTTATAGTGACCGGATGTGCCTAAAACATGCTTTTACTACAAAAATCATGCACTTTATTACAAAATTCAGCATTTAATTTAACTAGTAAAGTGCAAAAACATGGGAAAATAATACTAGACACTTTCCAAAGTGTCGGGAATTCATTGTGTCACTAAAACAAATATTAACGACACTTTAAATGCTTATTTACCACTTTAACGGATCAATATCCAACCGAACAACCGGACGGTACCCGGAACATAAAAATATTGTCGATGACATTGTTTACACCTTTCTGAGCTAGTTAGGGTCCCTGAATACCCTAACACCCGTTATATTACATAACACACTAATATACTCTAACTAAACATTTAGAACATAACTAATCACTTGATCATCCAATTGGAAACCAACCAATTACCCCCCCCCCCCATCCGATCGGTTTCCCATGTGGGGACACCCCCCACCAATTCTTGGTTATTTTAAATTCCTTTAGTCTAGTATCTAGAGGACACTTTGTTTGTTGGACAAAAGCATAAGATGGATTATAAATATGACCATTAGTTCACTAACCTTCATTTCACAACACAACACCAAAAAGCTCTCTCTCTCCCTCTCCTTGAAGTGTTCGGCCGAGAACACTAGTCCCATCACCATCATCGTCAAGTTTCGATCTAGAAATATTACTCACATACAAAGGTGCAAGTGGTCATACAACGAAGCGTGGTGTGTTCGGAATCTCAAGGACCTCCCTATATTTCTTTTATCCACCTTGTTTACGCTTTGATTCTTCCCTAGCCACGAGCTAGTAGTAAGTGCTTCTAGACACCCTCTTGTTCTTGTTTAAAGTGGTTAATAAGAGATTTAACGGTTAAAACTCAAGAACACACAAGAACAAAACATAAAGTCTTGAAAGTATGATGAATAAGTTGGTTAAAGAAAAGCTAGTGGTGTAAAACTTATGAAACTTGTCTAGATACGATTATTTTATGTTGTTTGATGCCAGTAGTGGGATAGATCATCATCTAACCATGCTAGATCATGTTCATAGAACATGAACTAGTAGTTTGTTAAGTGTGAAAGTTACAAGATGATGAACTCTTCCACTAACAAAACATGAACTTGTGTAAAAGTGATTTTTCTTGTAAAATAGAGTTTTAAACTAGTAGATCTAAAGATCTACAAGTGGTATTTTCGAAGAACCAAGTGTAAGATGCAAACCATGTTTAAAAGCCGGATCTTTCATGAACTAAAAGCGTTGTTGTGAACAAACAAGTGTGTAAACACTTGTGTCAAGTGTGTAAACACTTGTGTGACAAAAGGATTTAACAAAGAAATAATTCTGTAATTTTTGACTAAGAAGTTGTAAAATTTCATATTCTTTAAAAATAAGGTTTGCAAGAAACTAATTTTATTTTTAAAGATGGAAAGATCTACTAAATATGTTATAAAGTTACTACATACTTTTACACAAAATACAAGTTCATGTGTTTGCGATTTATACGTATTTTTGGCAAGTTGGATGTTTGAATATGGTATGTTGATGATTGATAAGTGGTTGATTGAATTTTTAAAAGAAAATGATACGCTAGTAAGCGTGGCCACCTCCAGTTACAGAGGAAACTCTGGCGAAATTTTCCAGAAATATAACACTTGGAAATATTTTTGTGACAAGTGTTTATTAATATATTTTAACTTGTTTTTCCAAATAAACTTTGCCATGATTCTTATTATAAAATAACCAAATATTCGGAGGTGGATTTTCGTAAATAAAACTTGTTAAATATATATTTAGAATATATATTTCATAGTAAAACGCTTGTGTGATTTTATGATTATTTTGTGAACTACACATATATTATTTTTAGGGTAAAAATAATATAACTCGTATACACTAAAAACTAACGACTCCAAAATAATACCAACGCCTTCACAAATAAATATCTAAGTTACACCAGTATTATGATTACCACACGAACTTTAAATGTAACTTATGTATTTTTCGGAAGAATACTCTTAAACGCGTATTTTGATAAAAGTATTATTTTGGGAAATTGTACGAAGTAAAATATAATATTTTTGAGAAAAATATGTATATTTTGGAATCAGAACATTTTAGACAAGTGATTTAAAATGTATTTTCAAGTGAGACTTAAAAATATATTTTCCGGAATTATAAAGTATACGTATGTTTTGGTAAAGTATTATTTTGGAAACTAAGGAGGTGAAAATATATTATTTTTGGGAAAAATATATATATTTTGGGAACACGTTATTTTCGGACAAATGAGTTAAATGTATTTTACTAAGTGGGACTTAATACATATATTGTCGGAACTACAGGCCTACATGTATAAAGACCCCCATCCTTGGGAAGGAATAAATGTATAAAATAATTAAGAAGTGTAAACACGAAATAGTTGCCTAACTATTTTCCAAAAACGTTAAACCTTAAGCCAAGGCACGGCCGTCCGTCTAATAGAAGTAGTACGTGCAGGTCGTCACGCAGCAGGTTGATTTGGGATTGACTATTTCGAGACGCACTTCAGTGAGTTCATGTCCCCCTTTTCTCTTAATTGTTTTCAGTTTTTAAACTGCGGGGGTGAAATACATGTTACTATGATTACGAATACTTTTTTACATGGTATGGTTAGCGTAAGGAGGGTTACTACTTAGATCATGTGAGTGGGTAGGCGGGAACTGGAGGCCATTAATCCTCATTGTAGGACCGAGGGTCATTAGCGGTAGATCTATCTGGGTGTAGCGAGCCCAACCCCTGAGCCCGCTTAGTGGACCAGGTGGTGGCTTTGAGCCCGACGCAAAATCCGCTAGGTTTGAGTCTTCCTACAGCACTTCACGCATATCATTGGCTTTGCAACCCAATGGTGATCTCTTTTTCCTTAATTGCTACATACCAGGGACTTTTATACATACTTACAACACTTTCAAATGTTTGTACATACTCACTTACACATGAACTCGCTCAACTTTATGTTGACTTTTCAAACTACATGTATTTCAGGAAACTAACGGATCTGGCACGGTATGCACGTATTTTCAAGCTGTGTTTGACTAAAGAAGTCATCCAGGGTTTAGAAGGTGTAACCTCTTCCTGGACGGGTTACATATCTCTAAACCTAGTATTGTTTAAAGTCTTTTGCTAAGTCTTTATAAACTCAATTAAATCAAGTTAAGGTTTGTAACTTATTTTGTGATTGTTGAAAATGGGATTTTTCTAAACTTTATTAATGGGTGAATATCTCATATTTTTATCATATAGCATTGTTATGATTGTTGCAATGGAATTAAGATGTCACACCAAGTAAACCCACGCTTCCGCAAAGCCAGGGTGTGACAGATTGCTGCTATTAAGGACTGGAATACACCGACGATGCCTACAGAGATTCGATCTTTTCTTGGTCTTGCTGGTTATTATCGTTGATTTATTTCAAAATTCTCAAAGATTGTGGTTCCACTCACTGCTTTGACTCAGAAGAATAAGCCTTTTGAGTGGGGTCCCAAGCAAGAAGAAGCATTCTAAACGCTGAAGCAGAAGTTATGTGACGCTCCTGTTCTATCTCTGCCCGAGGGAAGAGATGATTTCGTTGTCTATTGCGATGCATCCAACTTAGGCCTTGGTTGTGTCCTTATGCAACGAGGTAAAGTTATTGCATATGCATCTAGGCAGCTGAAAGTTCACGAGAAGAACTACACGACTCATGATCTTGAGTTAGGAGCTGTGGTTTTCGCGCTTAAAATCTGGAGACACTACCTCTATGGAACGAAGTGTGTGGTTTTCACAGACCACAAAAGTCTCCAGCATATTCTTAATCAGAAAGAGCTGAACATGAGGCAACGACGTTGGGTTGAACTCTTAAACGATTATGACTGCGAGATTCGCTACCACCCTGGTAAGGCGAATGTTGTAGCTGATGCGCTTAGTCGAAAGGAGCGAGTCAAGCTTCATTCTGTTCGAACTCTATCGGATCTTCAATCTCGTGTCCTTCAAGCTCAGCAATTTTGTGTTTCACAAAATTTGATAGGTACGGAATTACCACGTCAACTTGAGCTTATGCTCGAAGCGAAACACGATGGTTTGCTCTATTTTAAGGATCGATTGTGGATTCCGAAACAAGATGATCTTCGCACCTTGGTAATGGACGAATCTCATAAGTCTCGATATTCTATCCATCCTGGTGCTGATAAAATGTACAAGGATCTTCGTACTCGGTGTTGGTGGCCTGGTATGAAGAAGGATGTTGCCTTCTATGTGTCGAAATGCCTAACTTGTCTCAAAGTCAAGGCCGAACATCAACGACCTTCTGGTTTGCTTGTACAACCAGAGATACCGGTTTGGAAGTGGGAGAACATTGCAATGGATCTCATCACTAAGCTACAGCGTACGTTTAAAGGTCATGATGCTATTTGGGTTGTTGTCGATCGTTTAACGAAATCTGCTTACTTCTTACCTATCCGTGAGGATTTCTCTGCTGAGAAGCTTGCCAAGATCTATGTAGACGAGATTGTATCACGACATGGTGTTCCTTTAGATATCATTTCCGATCGTGATGCTCGATTTTCATCTCATTTTTGGAAGGCCATGCAATCTGCTTTGGGAACCCAACTGAATCTAAGCACTGCTTATCATCCCCAAACAAATGGTTAATCTGAGAGGACGATTCAAACTTTGGAGGATATGCTTAGAGCATGCGTGATAGACTTTGGTGGTAATTGGGATTCTCATCTGCCACTGATCGAGTTCTCTTACAACAATAGCTATCATGCTAGCATTAATATGGCGCCATTCGAAGCTCTCTACGGTCGAAAATGTCATTCACCTGTCTGTTGGAACGAGACCGGTGAAGCTCAGCTTACTGGACCTGAGCTCGTTCTGGAAACAACAGACAAAATCAAGAAAATCCGCGATAATCTGGTGGCAGCTCGAAACCGTCAAAAGAGATATGCGGATATGAAACGCAAGCCCTTAGAATTTCAAATCGGAGACCGTGTCCTACTCAAGGTGTCACCTTGGAAGTGAGTGGTGAGATTTGGAAAGAAAGGAAAACTTGCACCTCGATATGTGGGACCATTTAAGATTGTGGAAAGAATTGGAAAGGTTGCCTATCGTCTAGAGCTACCTCCGAAGCTTGGAAATATTCATCCGACTTTTCACGTGTCCAATCTGCGAAAGTGTTTAGCTGACGCTGATCTACACATTCCTCTCGACGAGATCCAAATCGATGAAACAATGCACTTTGTCGAGAAACCTGTGGAGATAGTGGAACGTACATACAAACAGTTGAAGAACAAACGGATTCATTTGGTCAAAGTTCGCTGGGAATCCAAACGTGGCCCAGAGTTTACTTGGGAACGTGAGGACCAGATGAAGACGAAATATCCGCATTTGTTTTCACAGACTTCCTCTAGTTAAAATTTCGGGACGAAATTTCCTGAAGTAGGGGAGACTGTGACAACTGTGCTCTGTAATCGATTTACGATGTAAAACAATGATGATTATTAATAAAACAATGTGCTTTGGTGTTATTATATGTCTAATTGTGTTTAGTGATTTTACAATTTGATTCGATTCCAATTTCAAGCTCTAAATCACTTTCTGGAAGGTTATACGCAAACTGGTGCTTAAACGCAGTCAGTATAATGCGAAAAACCCTCCAGAATAGTGACATAGGCTTAACATACCTTAAATAACCTCCACAAAACTTAGAAATAAGTTTTGAATGGTTTGGTGTGTCGAAATCAACTTTGTTCGATCGCAGGGACTATTTGTGTCAAACTGCAAAACTATGCCGATTTGTATGGTAACGAACATTCCGGAACTTGATCATAAGTTAAACATACCCTAAATAACCTTTACATAGCTTAGAAATAGGCTTTGATGGGTTCAGTATGCTAAAATAAACTTTATGCTCATTCAGGGACTAAAAGCGTCAAAAAGTGCATAAGTTTACATTTTCGCGCATAACTTACGTTCTGAATACATCCGGACATCTAAAAAAATTTATGTAAGCATTAAAATATTTTATTTTAGTGTTTGGCATGATAAAATTCCATTCGTCGCTTAATTTGGATCGTTTTTGCGTTCGTTACGACTTCCGTCGTAATTAATCGAATAACGCAACCGTACGACCAAACGAACCGACATCCGAGATGTTTTTGAGCATATTTTAAGTTCCCTATACTTTAACTTTATTTTAGAGCCTTGAAATGGGGTTAACGGGGCTTAAAAGTGCCAAAAAATCAAGTTTTACAAGTGCAGGGACCATTTTTGAAATTTCTGGCAGATTCAATGAACCTAGTCCATTTTGAAGTGTGATGGTTTTCACCCATGGTTTTGCAAAACCATGGGCTAGTATTCAATGAACATAGTCCATATTAGGGGCTCCCATGGTTTTAGAAAACCATGGGCACACATGTAAGGTCCAGATCAAAGCTCAGTTTTCGAGGAACAGTCTTAACGGTTCTAGAAATCCTATATATACCCCATCCATTTCACTTCAAAACCCACAATTTGAAATCTGATTTATGCTCTCTAAGTGGAAGTATATGCTTCCTACCTGAGAGAAAAATCGGAATCAAAACTTGCGTGGACCTTCTGTAAGTGTTCTTTCGTTCTTTTCATTCGTTTTAGCGTTAAAGTCAAACTGCGTTTTACTTTCTGCATTTACCAGTTTATGGTCAATGTAAAGTTCGTTTGAACTTCATAATGTGAGCGTAATCACGATGGTTATAGTCCCTTGTGACTACACCTACTGATTACCACGTTATCTAGGCTCAGTGACGAGTCGTAGTTTCGGCCAAAATGCGTATTCTTGCGTATTTTGTAACCAAACTACTCTAGGATATTAAAACCGCTTGTTTTGATATCAAAACCTGTTTTCTAACTTAACTAAACATGTTCTAGCATGTTTAGCTCGTCACTTTTTAGATTAGTGCTTATGTAGAGTCGTAAGTCAAGCGGACGAAACACCCGCTTAGACTTTCGAACACGACCCGTTTGGTCGATCATTAGGATCCGACCAAACATGTTTAGTAACCATAGTAGCATAGGGAATAACCTTCCGAGGTTATACCTTATGGTCACCTAGTTTAGGTAGTTGTATGATAAGTAGTTTATATGCCTTAGGTAAATTACCAAAATACCCTTTTCATGTATAATTGGTAATTAAGCTTACGTAACCTAAACTTTTGTCACATAACTTATTATACAACATGTTTAAACATGTAGCGGCATATAATACTTGTCATAGGACTAGTTAGACGTCTCGAACGCGCTTTGCGCGCACGACGCGTTAACGTAGCATAAGCTACCTTAATGGGTCGCGATGGGTCGAAAGCACTTAGGTTAGGTTCCGATTTAGGATGTAGGCTTTGTTAAACCATATCACATGAGTTCCAACACTCATTTGGGTTGCAAGACCTCATTCTGTTTGATCTTCCGATTTAGGCGTCTATTGTTTGACTAGTGGTTCGATTACTAGGTGCTTCTTGATTTCTCTGGTTTACTCGAGTTTGTTGAAGTACTATTGATTGAGGATACCTTGCACTACATGTGAGTACATAGTTCCCCTATTTTACAACTTTCAATTGTTTTGGGGTGATTCATATGTACAAAATGTTTTCAAGGTTTAAACGATGATTTCAAAAACGAATAGAACGGTTTATACTAAACTATTAACGATTTCGATAATGTGAACGAACTTGTTGGTTGTAGTTACATAACGAACGACATTCATTAGCATTGATCAAGCCGACCAGTATTAGGTTATGGTACCATAGGATATGACAAATCCCGTTATTACACTATACCCATGGTTATGTGTGGGTGTTGTGGGTAACGACTGAATCTGATGATTGTTAACTTACCCTTTGGAGGTTTGTTAATTCAAGAACGAGTTGAACGATGAACGAGTCACAAAGGTTTGAATGTTATTAACGAGACGACCATATATAAGTTTTCACAATTAAAACGAGGACGATTTAAACGATCTAAACGAGTAAACGATTTGGGAACGATTTGGAAACGATGTTAAACGATTTGGGTAAACGATTGGCTTCTGGGCTAGTGTTTAGATAACGGGACGGGTGTAATGTGGTGAAAACATGGTAGATACGCCGTTGGTACTTCTTATATATAAGTGTTTTCAACATATTACATACCGTGACGTTATTTAGTTCACTTGGTTAAACGATATTGAAACGATGTCACTCAACGATGTTTTCGAAATAATATACGAGTTTTATTAACGAGTTTATACGAGATGTTTTACAAGATGGTTTTCTAAAAACAAAAAGCTTTTGGGTTAAGAATCATGGCTACGAAATTTTATAAATTATAACCATCTTGATTTGAGTTGGTTAATCATGTTGCAATATTATACACTTTTTAAAAACAAGGTTTTCAAGGTATTGCAATATATGAAAACAAGCCATGATTCCGATACTCTTATAAAACCTATGTACTCGCCAGCATTTCTTTGCTGACTTTGTTTTTACATATGTTTCAGGTATTGTTGCTTGATTGACGTTCTAGGATGCATGCGTCACATAGGATCTGGACGAGGCCTTAGTGACATAATATCTATGATAGACGATATAAAACTTGTTTGTTATGTGTTAAAACAATGTTAATGTTTAATATTATCAATAAAACGGAACACTTTTTGTATCCATGGTTATGAAACGATAATTCTGTTACAACACCCCCCCCCCCCGACGTTTCCGCCACGCTTTATTGTTTTACGTGGTCGGGGTGTGACACCCAGACAGGTCCTACCACACTGTTTTGTGACAACCAAGCTGCTCGTAATATCGCAAATAATCCCGTCTTTCATGAGCGTACAAAACATGTCGAGATGGACTGTTATTTCGTTCGAGAACGTATTGAATCTAAAGAGATATGCACAATGCAAATTGAGTCAAGGCTTCAACTTGCTGATCTCCTAACCAAAGGTCTTGGTGCTGCTCATCTTCGGTTCTTACTTGACAAGCTTGGACACGCTCCAGCTTGAGGGGGAATATTGATTTTCTTATTTTTAGCTTGATATTATTTCATTATTATTCTCCTTTGTTTTAGCCTTGTTTATGGCTTTTTCCTTTCCTGTTCAATGTACGTTCCCTATATAGAGAGATTTTCTCTTTTGTTTTGAGCAACACAAATAAACAGAATGAAAGCTTGATATCTTGAATTTATCACAAATATGTATGACCAATTCTTTGGAATGATAACAACGAATGAGTAAAATTAGCTTGAAAACTTTTTAAATGTTGAAATTCTATTACTTATGCATGGTCTGCAGTTTAAAGAATTATCAATTTGGAACATAAAACCTTCCCTACCTGCATATCACATATACTCTATGCAATAAGATGGTACTATACTTAGAGTTTTTCTTTCACGAGACCATAACTCTTTTAATGAGGGATGTAGGGGGTTGTGCTAGATAATGATAAAAATCCAAAGGTAAAAGTAATGAAAATCTTGGTGTGTCAAGCGGGTTGGGTAAAAGGTCAAAATGGGTTTGGATAGCTCAAGTCAGATTGGACCAACTAGCAAAAGCTTTTGTATTTTTTTTTTTTCTTGAAAATTAAAAAAACTGTTAATGTTTAAAATATGATTACAAGACTATACTATTGTGAAAATAATCTATTTTTTAATATTGTGAATCAAAAGGTTTTACGCACTAAATGCATTTTGAACAACTTCAACTCTTTTGGTTAAAGTTTTTAGCTTTGATCCATTAGAGATATAACACAATAGAAATCAACTACTTTGTAATAAAAATCGGTAGAGAGAAATCAACTTATTTGTAAAAAATGGAGTACCACTCTATTGACATTTTTTTTTTTTTTTTTTGGTTAATTTATTTTAGTGGGAACCTTCAAAACTCGAGTTTATCAGCAACCATATGGCTTTAGATGAAGTTGCTGGTTCCGGTGTGTCATGGAAATTTGCAAATACACCACGAAAGAATAGCAACCAATCATAATGCATTATCGAGGTATCCCACTAGACACCTTTTGTGGTCCATCACACGTGTTTTTTACGCATTTATGGGTTACCCCGTAGTTGACTTGGTCAACGTGAACGGTGGATCCTACATTCATCTTCTTTGATTTAATTGCAAGCTTTCGTAAAGTGAAAATTTTGTCTAAACTACCTGCTTATATAGAAAATCGATCACTCACATCGTATTTTGTCGATCAATATGTCATCTACTTTTTTTTAGGGGTGGGAGTGCTCCACTTTACATCACTCATCACACCTAATCATGTTCCGTTAAGTCAGTAAACTTGATTCCAACACTAGTGATGGATTTTAGTAGGGGTGCCTATCACTAGTGATGGATTTTTTTTATTTTTATTTTTTTAAATATTAAATTAACAATAATAATTTCATTTAAATAAAAAACAATATTTCTAGACATATTTTATGTTACAACTTAAAAAAATAAAAATAAAAAATACATAAAGAAAACCTACTCCTCGTCCGAATCCGGAAATTCCAAACCTGAAGAACCTACAAGTTTAATTAAATCATATCTCAACCGAAAGTGAATTTTTTCATTGTGTAAGTCTTGTTGGACATTTTCGGGAACGAGAACTTGTGTAGGAGGATCCTGCACCCAATCTGGAGATAGTGCACGTCCATCTTCTTTTATTAGCATATTGTGCAATATGATATATACATATACTATGCTATGGATTGTTTTTTTATTCATTGCATGAACCGGTCGGTTTAGTATGCCACATCTAACCTTTAAAACACCAAAAGCCCTCTCAACGTCTTTTCTTACCGATTCTTGTAACTTCTTGAATGTCTTTTCTTTAACCTCGAACATGATGGGTAGATACCATCCACAAGAACATAGCCTCGTCTGTAATATGTTCAGTTAACAAAAAATGGATAGAAGGGTGCAGTACCAACTGTTACGCTTTGAAACAACGGCGATGTGTACAAAACATTGATGTCATTTGAACCAGGAACATCAAAATATGAATGCCAAAACCATAATTCATTCGACGTCAACGCTTCAAGTATGATGGTCGATCTTTTGACGTTACCCATAACATACGCCACTCGCAACTCTCTTGGACAATTTCTCCATTCGATATTGGTGTCTAGCGGAAACGAATCGGTTGGAAATTCCATTTTTATGCAAAAAAGTGGTATAAAATTATGTATTTGTGTGGGTGAAATATGTATTTGTGTGGGTGGTATATATTTAATGTTTAATTTTTTTATTTATTTTTCTCATCGTGCCAACGGTCACCAACGTTCAAATATCAACGGTAACATCAAGCTTCTTCAAGCGTTGTCACCAACACGCGTTATGATCACCACGCGTGGTGAACTTCAGTGGCGGCGGTATTCCACGCGTGGAACTTCAATCACCATGAGCCACCACGTTGCGCCCCGCCTCCCCTTATTAAGCTTTGTGTTACAAATCTTTATCATCCGTCCAAAAAAAATACTATTTAGAGCGTGCTTGGAAGGTCCATCATCATCATCATCATCAAAAATTCAAAAATTCATTCTCTATAAATAAGTGATCATAGACCTCATTTCAACTTGCTCAATTCAAAAATTCATTCTCTATATCTTGGAGCTTGTTTCCAGCTGATTGGAAGCCTTCTATATGAAGTTCTGAAAGTGTTCTTCAACACAAGTAAGTACTTTCCTTAGTTCTTTCAATATTTTGGCTATTTTGAGCCAAAAGTCAAACATTTTGACTTTCTATTTGACTTTCGGTCCTGACCATTTTTTGTCAAGTCAAAGTTCAATTGAAGTTTGCAACGTGATCGTAATAACGAAGGTATTAATCCCTTGCGATTGCACCTTCTGATTACCACGTTTAGTAGGCGAGATGACGAGTCAAAGTTTTATGAATTAAAAGTCAAAATGCGCAAAAATGCATTTTACGAAGAAAACATTTTTGGGTATTAAAACTTAAAGTTTTGACACCAAATCAGTTTTATAACATTATTAGACATGTTCAAACATGTCTAACTCTTCATTTCTAGTTTAGTGCTTTTTATTTAGTCGAAAGTCGAGCGGTTTGACTACCGCTTTGACTTTTGAATCTGACCCGTTTGGTCAATCTTAGGATTCTACCAAGCACATTTTTGTGACCATAGTATTATAGGGAATAACCCTATGAGGTTATACCTTATGGTCATGTTGTTTGGTTAGTTATATGACGAGTCGATTCTATGTTCTTTTAACTTTTCGAAAATACCCTTTTGGTGCATAAAATCGTTTTAAAAATATAAGACCAAAGTTTTGACATCTAAACTAATGTGGCAACATAATCAAACTTGTTTTAACATGTTAGACTCGTCATAGGACTTATTTAACCATCCAAACCGTATTTACGCTTACGACCCGTAAAAGTGGCGTAAACCACTTTAGCGAGTCATAATGGGTCAAAGCACTTAGAAACTCATCCAAATCAGAATGTAGGGTCTAATGAACCATATTACACGAGGTCCTTCTCTCGTTTGGTTTATAAACCTCATTCTATCCGAATCCTCCGATTAAAGTCTCGACACACTAACATAGTTATCCGACACATTAGGACACACTTCAGCTTTGTTTATTCAATTGAACGAGGACACATACGCAATCCTAAGTGAGTACATAGCTCCCCTCTTTTACGTTTTCTAAATGTTTTTGGGTGACTCATATGTGCTAAACCATTTTCAAGTTTTCAATACAAAGTCTATCGTTTATGTGTAACAATACGATTTCAATAATGTGGTAAACCTGTTGGTGCGTTATCCATAACACGAATGACATTCATTAGCTTTGGCTAAGCCGACGAGTAGTATGTTATAGTACCATAGGACTGACAATCCCGTTACCAGATTTTCCACTAGATTGTGGGAAGTTTGGAGAACGACCGAAACTGTTTATTTTAATAAACCCTTTTGTGGTTTGTTAGTCGATTTAAAGTGACCCTTTGGTGGTCTAGACGAGTCATCACAGGTTTGAATGTATTCATTAAAGAACAGCCACAATTTTCACAATTAAAACACGGACGATTATTTTATACAAAACAAGGATGATTGATTTATAACACGGATGATTGATTTATAACACAGATGATTGATTTATAACACAGGCGATTGGTTTATAACACGGACGATTGATTTATAACACAGACAATTGGACGATTGGTTTATGGTAAGTAATTTAGATAACGGGACGAGTGTAATATGATAAAAGCATGGTGGATACTCCGCTTGTACTCCCTATATATAAGTGTTTTTATTGTATTACATATCGTAACGTTATCCAAATTACTTCATAAAGGACAAATGGTTTTGAAACGAAGTCACGGATGATTTTCAATTAAAGATATAAACCATACAATGTTTTCTTTTAAATTGATATATTACTCGGTTTAACATAAGAAATGCTTTGGTCAAGATGAATGGCTACAAGGTTTTATAACTTGAACCAACTTGTTTATTTGGTTAAATATATTGCAATACAAAACACTCTTTGATACAAGGTTTTCATTTATCGACTCTCATAGTCGGACGAGGTATTGCAATACAAACACAAAGCCATGAATTTGACACACACAAAACCTATGTTCTCACCTGCTTTTTATGCTGACTGTCTTTTCACATATGTTTCAGGAGCAAATGTTTGATGATTTGAATGCATGCTACACGTAGGATGGACGCGGGCCTTAGTTACCTTAAAACTTGAAAGACAATTTGTTTGTACTTTGTTTATGTTATCCAAAGAGAATGTAAATCTATCAATGAAATAAAACAGAACCTTATCTACCATGTGTTGTGAAACAATTCCTGTAACGTGACTCCCCGATGTTTCCGCCGCGGTTTGTTGTATTACGCGATCGGGGTCTTACAGAGATTGGTATCAGAGCCATGGTTATAGGGAATTAGGTTATTAGGAATACTTTTGACCTAGACTATAACCTTTCTAGGACTCTAATGCAAGATAGCTTGCGTTTAGATTTTAATACAATACCATCACCTATCCTTAGGTGATTACCAAAACAATACAAAAGTCATAAATTCTTTCCAAAACTTTTACAAGAAATAAATCATCTATCCTTAGATGATTTGTTTTAAGGCTTTAATCCTTCAAAAATTTCAAAATCTCATCAAAGTTTGAGTTTTAATAATGTGAACACGTGCAATCTGGAAGGGTGGATGCATGTACCTGAGTTTTCTGTCTAAGGCTAGAGTATTCGTACAAATCCGCATTATAGGACCAGTCACTCTTACCTAGGAACTCTTGGGATGAGTGTCCACTTATAGGCTAAAGCATGTCTTCATGATATATTATAAAGACCCATTTACTTTGATTAGTCATTGTGTCGTTTGTTTGTTTTTAGAAACGAACAAATGATCATAATCCTTATGTTTTGTCAATGTTTTAGCATCTCTTTTGATTATCCAATGTCAATCTCATACGTTTTCTCTCATATTTTCCTTCTCTTTTAGAATGTCTCCTCGACGTAATGCTACTCATGATGCCGATATGGCGGCTATCATCACTCAGCAGATAGCTGTTGTACTCCCAAACCTCGTGACCCAACTAAACCAAGCCAACAACAACAATGCACCTGCTCTGTGAAAATATAAACAATTCAGTTCGGCTAAACAATTCAAGTTTACTGGGTCTAAAGGAGCTACTAGGCTCCAACAATGGTTTGAGAGTCTCGAGAGCACATTCCGCCATATTCAGTGTCCCAACGAGCGCAAAGTAGAATTTGCATCGAGTGTATTCCAAAAGAGAGCACTCACATGGTGGAACTGAATTATGAGGGATAGGGGTGTTGATGTAGCAATGGCTCATACATGGGAAGAGCTTAGAGCTCTCATGATGAAGGAATTATGCCCACGCCACGAACAAAAGACACTTGAGAATGAATTCCTCGATCTTAAATAAGATAGTGGAGAACATCGTGCCAATGCAGACCGTTATGAGGAGCTGAGTTTGCTGTGTCCCACCATGGCCATGCCCTTGGATAAGGCAATTGAAAAGTACATTGATGGCCTCCCTAACCCAGTTCAGGACATAGTCATTGGTAGGAATCCCGCTACAGTTAGACAGGCTATTGAGCTAGCAGCTACCTTGACTGACTCACAAGTCAAGAAGGGTAAACTCATTCGCAAAGGTGACAAGAAACAAGCTTCCAAGACCACACAGGAGAAACCCAAGGAAACCAAAGCCGAACCTTCCAAGAAATCAAGGAAGCGTAAGGCTTCATAAAACTTTGTTGTGGTTGCTCAACCCAACCAAGCCACTCATAACCAACCAGATCAACCTCCTTCGATGAAACCATACGATGGTACTGCACCGTTGTGCAACCGGTGCAATGGTCACCACCAAGCTCACCTACAGTGTTGTCAATGTATTTCATGCAGACGACTGGGTCATTTGGCCAATATCTATCGATCTGTCCCGAATCAAGCTAACCTGAACCCTGTTCAACCTCAAGGAAACCCTACCAGACCTCCATTCCTACCTGGATCTTGCTACAACTATGGGGAGATGGGTCATTTCAGAAACAACTACCCGAAACTTGTTAACATAAATCCAACTCGTGGATGCGCATTCAACATCAATGCTAACGAGGCTCGTGCTGATAACAAAGTAGTCAACGACACATTCCGTGTTAACAATCATCCTGCTTCTGTTCTTTTTTATTCGGGTGCCAATAGAAGCTTTGTATTCCTAGCATTTGAACCTTTGCTTTCAATGCCTAGAACTAAACTAGGAAAGCCCTTAACGGTAGAAATAGCTAGTGGTGGACCTCTTATGCTTGACTCAGTCATTCGCAGTTGCCAATGGAACCTCAATAACCATCTTTTTCCCATTGACCTCACGCCAATTCAACTCGGGAGTTTTGACGTCATCATATGAATGGACTGGTTAACCTAACACCATGCTGAGGTGATTTGTTTTGACAAGATTGTTCGCATGCCTCTTTCGTCTGGTGAAATCTTAGAGGTTCGTGGAGAGAAACCCACTAGTATCCTAAAACTCATGACTTGTACTCAAACCCAAAAATACCTATGAAGGAATTATGTAGCCTTCTTGGAGCCTATAGTAGGGGAGAAAGGCAGGAGTAAGAGTATTCAAGACATACCCATCGTTCGAGATTGTCCTGAGGTGTTTCCTGAAGAACTACCTAGTTTACCTCCAGCACGACAAGTCAAGTTTCGTATAGACCTTATACTCGGTGCCAACCCAATTGCTAAATCCCCGTACCGTCTTACACCATCTAGGATGCAACAATTGTCAAAACAACTCCATGAACTTTCGGACAAAGGATTTATCCGTCCAAGTTTCTCCCCCTGAGGTGCTCCTATGTTGTTTGTGAAGAAGAAGGATGGATCCTTCCGTATGTGCATCGATTATCGTGAGCTCAACAAACTCACGATTAAAAATCGATATCCCCTACCTCGTATTATTGATCTCTTTGATCAATTACAAGGTGCTACATGCTTCTCGAAGATCGACCTGGGTTCTGGGTATCATCAAGTTCGTGTACTCGAAGAAAATATTCCCAAGACAACTTTTCGCACACGATACGGCCATTACGAGTTCATTGTCATGCCTTTTGGTTTGGCAAATGCTCATGTCGTCTTCATGGACTTAATGAATAGGGTTTGTAAACCTTATTTAGACAACTTTATCATTGTTTTCATCGATGACATCCTGATTTATTCAAAATCTCAAGCTGATCACGAACAACATCTCCATCTAACGATGGAACTTCAAAAGAAAGAACACCTTTATGCCAAATTCTTCAAGTGCGAATTTTAGCTTAAGGAAGTTCAGTTCTTGGGTCACATTGTCAATGAGCAAGGAATACATGTGGATCCATCTAAAATCACCGGGATTAGGGAATGGAGTACGCCTACTACTCCTACCGAGGTTCGCACATTTCTGGGACTCGCCGGTTATTACCGCCACTTTATCGCGAACTTCTCAAAGATCGCGGTTCCCCTCACTGCTTTAACTCAAAAGAATAAACCTTTTAAGTGCGGCCCCAAACAAGAGGAAGCTTTCCAGACCTTGAAACAGAAGCTTTGTGATGCTCCTATTCTGTCCTTACCCGATGGCAATGACGATTTTGTTGTTTACTGCGATGCCTCAAATCTAGGCCTTGGCTATGCTCTCAGGCAACGAGATAAAGTCATAGCCTATGCATCAAGACAATTGAAAATCCACGAGAAGAACTACACAACTCATGATCTTGAGTTACGTGTTGTAGTTTTTGCTTTCAAAATTTGGAGACACTACTTCCACAGTACAAAATGTGAGGTTTTCACAGACCACAAAAGTATCCAACATATTTTCAACCAAAAGGAACTAAAAATGAGGCAACAATGTTGGGTTGAACTTCTGAACGACTACGATTGTGAGATTCGCTACCATCCTGGTAAGGCGAATATCTTAGCTGATGCGATTAGTCATAAAGAACGTGTCAAGATTCATTGTGTTCGAGTTCAATCTGATATCCAAGCACGCATTTTTGACGCACAACGTATTTGTGTAACCCAAGGCAAGATGTGTACTCAATTGCCACATAGTCTCGAGCTTCAGCTTGAAACTAAAGATGATGGGTTATGTGACAACTCGAGTTTCTGAGATTCCATCTTCGCATTATTGCACGTTAATTGTTTAGATTGTTTGTTTACACGACTTGTTTGTTCACGATTGTACACGTTTGTATTATGTTAAAATCGTATTGTGATTTATATGATTTATATGGTGTGTGGGTTAAGTGTGTATGTAATATATGTTTTGTTTAATATCATGCTTAATATCAACAAACTTGGAACCCACGAAATCACCCCCCTAGTCGAAAACACCCTCACTGATGAAAACACATATGTGTTTTCGTCCACATGTGGCCAACGAAATCAGATGGGCTTTAGGCCCAGTAGTGAATCAATGTTATAAATTCCCTTTAACTGATTGAAACGTGTATTCTAACGAAACCCTAAATCCTCTCTAAGTGGGCGACGGCAATTGTCATCTTGGAATCATTCCGATCTATTGTTCCATTCATCATCCATCTCGGTTAGTAAACATCATGACTTGTTTTATTCCTGCTAGCAGCGCATGTGTGATGTTTTGAAAGTGTAGTCAATTAGATATGGAACACTACATGATTGACGGCCATTGTATTTATATGTGCATATGATTATCTATAGTCATGTGATTATTATTATTATTATTATTATTATTATTATTATTATTATTATGTGTCTTTATATTGGTTATAACAGGATAGTGCTCTCGTTAATCAATGACTAGGGTTTCAACACAAACTGAATATAATTAGACGTAACAGGTGGAATGTGGTTGATGAATCATGATGATTTCGTTGACTTGTTTGCGGTGGACTGATATGGTTGTGTTAGTAACTATGCATGATAATGAAATTATATTATTCATTGTAATGGTCAGCTAAGACCGAAGGAATTTTCAAATTCAACAAAGAGGATTAGAACCAAATGCATGCAATTGTCTGACAACTAGTTTAATTGCTATTGGACCTTTTAACAATGATGGTTATCTTATTGAGTTAGTGGGCCGAAATGGCACATGCAAATATCAAAGTTCATTAATTGCGTTATCACATGTAATCACATGTGCCTTCACATTAATTGCTTTATCACATGTGTTAATGATTGGCACATGAAATTGAATGGTATGTTAGTGACAGATTTCGATGTGTGTGTATGTGCATGGAGTCAAAGTATGATTTATAATCATTGTTGAAAATGAACATGGCGGCCATGTGATCAAATCAAATCATATAGGCATTTAGAGATGTTGTCAGTAGGGATATCATGTGCATTGAATGATGAGTTGCATGATTCAATTACTCCTTAGATTTCATGATTTAATTGATGTTCGGATCTCTGATATAAACATTGAACACATGATTTGGATTTATGCTTGAACCAAATACCTTAACAGTTTATATATATATATATATATATATATATATATATATATATATGTACTTTGTTTGGGCCGATGTTTGTTACTTATTCGATACTGTATGATCATGAATGATACGTGAACTATGTGGATATAAACTGATTGTGAATACGTGCATAATTATAGGCCTTGACTGATTAATTGGAACCAAGTAATTAATCAAACCGAGCAAACCAAGGTGAGTTCACACTCTTACGAAGGCATGGGATTCCCGGGGTTGGGAATGGGATTGAATGATTACTTGTACTTACATCACTACTAAAATACGTACCATTGACCTCGTTAGGTGTAGGACACCTATAGATACAGCTAGACTAGTAAAACACGGGAAGCCCCCACTAATCTTCGCACACATGTCTGGGAGACCGCGATACAAATGCTAATCTTCGCAAACATGTCTGTGAGACCGCGATACGAATACTAATCTTCGCAAACATGTCTGGGAGACCGTGATACAAATACAAATACAACTAGTCTAGGATACATGGGAAACCCCCACTAACCTTCGCACACATGTCTGGGAGACCGCGATACGAATTAATACGATACCTGGTACAAGCGAACAAATGATTTGTGAACGAATACTATAACTAAACAACCAACTGTGAACTCGCTCAACTTTGTTGTTGACTCATTGTTACATGCCTTGCAGGTCGTTAGGTACTCATGGAGCTTGCACGGGGAGGCACAGTCGTTGTGGGACATGGATCGAGGATGCCATGTTAAACATTTATGACATTTCAAACTTATTACTTATGATGGGTTTTACATTTATGCTTCCGCTAAACACTTAACTATGCTTTGGTTTTGATCACCTTTCATATTGTTTGGTTGAATTATTTTTACTACATACATTGTTCAATATGATTGGTGGCTTGATCCTGGTCAGTCACGCCTCCAAGCGGTGATACTCCGCGTGTGGATTTTGGGGGTGTGACATATTGGTATCAGAGCCATTGGTTATAGTGAACTTGGTTTTAATAAGGGGAAAAAGTTTTTGTTAAAACCAGACTATAACCTGTACAGTGCTCAACGATCCACAACGACGCTTCGCTCCACGTGCAAGACTCAACCCTATAGGTAATACTGTTCATGTTTACATTGCCTACTTGCTAGATTACATAGAACTTTGCTCATGGTATGCTTAGATAAACGTAACAACTATTGCTTGAGAACACTTGTGTGCTTACACTCTTCTGTCATCGCATTTCTCGCGAACCTCTCTCACCTATGTTGCCTTTGATATGAAGATCATGGCTGGACGCATTAACATGACTCAAGCCCAGCTGACGGCTCTGATTAACGAACAAGTTGTTGCGGCACTTGCAGCCGCACAAGCAGGAGGTATACCCTGCAGTCATAACTCACACTAGGATCTTTAGATCCTACACTCCTAAAACAACTCTTGTGTTTAACCTTGTCCTGATTCTTATACACAACAGGTCAACACGCTCAGCCACCTGTTTGCACCTTCAAGACTTTCATGGACTGTCGTCCTAGCACATTCAGTGGCACGGAAGGAGCAGTAGGACTCCTCCATTGGTTTGAAAAGCTCGAGTCCGTATTTGAGATGTGTGAATGCCCTAAGGCTCGCAGGGTGAAGTACGCCACTGGTACTCTAGAAGGCATTGCGCTGACTTGGTGGAATGTGCAAGTTCAGATGTTAGGGTTAGCAGCTGCTAACGCCACCCCTTGGAACGATTTCAAGGAACTAATCAAGCGAGAATACTGTACACGTGATGACATCCACAAGTTAGAAGTGGAGTTCTTTAATCTGAAAATGATGGGGTCAGAGATTGAGGCGTATACGAAAAGGTCAAACGAGCTGGCCATCTTGTGTCCAACTATGGTGGACCCCCCTATCAAGCGTATTAAGTTGTATCTCAAAGGGCTGGTACCGGAAATTCAAAGTCATGTGACATCGGCCAACCTTGCTACTATCCAGGATGTTACTCGTCTTGCTCATCACCTCACAGATCAGGCAGTGGAACAGAACAAGCTGCCCAAACGTATCAGTGCTACTCATGCTACTACTTCCGCTACTCCCAGTGACAATAAGCGGAAATGGGAAGGGTATTCCAGCAAGGGTTCAGCTACAGCTCAGTCTCAGGCACAGCAGCGGAAGACTGATAACTACCAGAGCCCTGGTCAGCAATTTTCTGGTGGTCAAAGACAGGGTGGATATAGAGGAAACCTCCCAAGATGCAATACATGCAACAGGCACCATAATGGCCAGTGCAACAAGGGTCGTTGTCAGCGGTGTCTCAAGATGGGTCATGAGGCTAAAGATTGCAAGAGCTCACGACCTGCTAATCAGAACCAGCAACAACAACCACCAGCTCCACAGAACCAGTAGCAACAGCGAGGAAATAGGGGATGCTTTCAATGTGGGGCTGAAGGCCACTTCAAGCGGGACTGCCCCCAGTTAAACCAGAATCAGAATAACAACAACAATAATCAGGGCAATGGGAACAACAATGGGAACAACAACGGGGGAAATAATGATGGAAACAATGGCGCCAGGGGTCGAGTGTTCGTGCTGGGTCAGGGTGACGCGAGGAATGATCCTAACGTAGTGATGGGTAAGTTCCTTCTCGACGACGTTTATGTTACTGTCTTATTTGATTCGGGTGCCGATACCAGTTACGTGTCTCTAAAAGTTAGACAAATGCTTAAACGCACACCAGCACCTTTGAACACCAAGCATGTCGTAGAGTTAGCAAATGGTAAAAGTCTAGAGGCCACACACATAGTTCAAGGTTGTAATCTTATCCTCGCTGGTCAGACTTTCCCCATCGATCTCATTCCTATAGTTTTGGGTAGTTTTGACATCGTTATTGGGATGGATTGGTTATCCCAACAGCAAGCAGAGATCCTATGCAAAGAGAAGATTGTTCGTATTCCCCGTTCTGGTAAAGAACCTCTCGAAATTCAAGGCGACAAGAGTGGTGCTGTGGTGGCATCATCTCCTTCCTTAAGGCCCAGAAGTGTTTGCGAAAGGGCCACACTGCTATTTTAGCACTTGTTACTGACGCATCAATGAAAGAGAAGAGAATAGAGGATATTCCAGTAGTACGTGACTTTCCTCAAGTGTTTCCTGAAGATTTACCTGGGCTACCGCCTCATCGCCAGGTCGAATTTCAGATCGAGCTAGCTCCTGGAGCAGCACCCATAGCTCGAGCACCCTATCGCTTAGCTCCAACCGAACTGGAAGAACTGTCCAAACAATTGCAAGAACTCTTGGATAAGGGTTTCATTCGTCCTAGCTCTTCGCCCTGGGGAGCTCCAGTATTGTTTGTGAAGAAGAAAGACGGTACCTTCAGGATGTGCATAGATTACCGCGAACTAAACAAGGTGACCGTAAAGAATCGCAATCCTCTTCCACGCATTGACGACTTGTTCAACCAGCTGCAAGGGTCGAGCTACTATTCAAAGATTGATCTGAGATCAGGCTACCATCAACTGAGAGTCCGGGATGAGGACGTCTCCAAAACAGCATTCAGAACTCGCTACGGCCACTACGAGTTTCTAGTCATGCCATTCGGGCTAACAAACGCACCAGCAGTCTTCATGGACCTTATGAACAGAGTGTGCAAACCTTATCTTGACAAGTTCGTTATTGTTTTCATCGACGACATCCTGATCTATTCGAAGAGTCAGGAGGAACACGAGCAGCATTTACGACTCATTTTGGAACTCCTTCGAGCAGAACAGCTGTACGCCAAGTTTTCAAAGTGCGACTTCTGGCTTCGTGAAGTCCACTTTCTAGGCCACGTGGTAAACAAGGATGGGATTCATGTTGATCCATCCAAGGTTGATTCGATCAGGAACTGGCCTGCACATCGCACACCAACAGAAATTCGCCAATTCTTGGGTTTGGCAGGTTACTACAGAAGGTTCATCAAAGACTTCTCAAAGATTGCACAGCCGCTTACACTACTGACACAGAAAGGTGTTACTTATCATTGGGGTAATACACAGGAAACAGCTTTTCAGCACTTAAAGGATAGACTCTGCAGCGCACCTATTCTCTCATTGCCAGAGGGCACATATGATTTTGTGGTCTACTGCGACTCATCAATTCAGGGTCTTGGTTGTGTATTGATGCAACGTGATAAAGTCATTGCTTACGCCTCGCGTCAAATTAAGATTCACGAAAAGAACTATACTACGCACGATTTAGAGTTGGGAGCTGTGGTTTTCGCGCTTAAGATATGGAGACATTACCTGTACGGTACCAAGTGCACCATCTACACCGATCACAGGAGTCTCGAACATATCTTCAAGCAGAAGGAATTGAACATGCGTCAACGCCGATGGGTTGAACTACTGAACGATTACGAATGTGCCATCAAGTACCATCCAGGCAAAGCCAATGTTGTGGCTGACGCCCTTAGTCGAAAAGACACTATACCTAGACGCGTACGAGCATTACAGCTTACTATCCAGTCTAGTCTTCCGGCACAGATACGAGATGCTCAGGTAGAAGCATTGAAACCAGAAATCGTCAGGGCTGAAGCCCTACGCGGCTCAAGGCAGCAGTTAGGACAAAAGGAAGACGGCGCCTACTATGTAACCGGACGCATTTGGGTCCCACTGTATGGCAACTTACGCGAGCTCGTAATGGATGAAGCACATAAGTCTCGCTACTCGGTACATCCTGGTTCGGATAAGATGTACCACGATTTGAAAACTACATATTGGTGGCCTAGCATGAAAGCTCACATAGCAACTTACGTCAGCAAATGTTTGACTTGTGCGAGAGTCAAAACTGAATACCAGAAACCATCAGGCCTACTCCAACATCCAGAGATACCACAATGGAAATGGGAGCAAATTTCCATGGATTTCGTTACCGGCCTGCCTAGATCTCAACGTGGAAATGATACTATTTGGGTGATCGTGGATCGACTCACTAAGTCTGCACACTTCTTGGCTATCAAGGAAATAGACAAGTTCTCTACTCTAGCAGACGTATATCTCTAGGAAGTTGTCTCGAGGCACGGGGTGCCAACCTCGATTATCTCCGATCGTGACGCACGTTTTACTTCAGAACTGTGGCAAGCAATGCACAAATATTTTGGCTCTCGTTTAGACATGAGCACAACTTATCACCCTCAGATGGATGGGCAGTCTGAGCGCACTATTCAAACATTAGAAGACATGCTTCGTGCATGTGTAATCGATTTCGGCCACGACTGGGAAAAACACCTCCCGTTAGTAGAGTTCTCGTATAACAACAGTTACCACACCAGCATTCAAGCCGCTCCATTCGAGGCATTGTACGGGCGTAAATGCCGATCACCTCTTTGTTGGGCAGATGTGGGTGATAGTCAGATCACGGGTCCAGAACTTGTAGTGGACACAACGGAAAGAATTGCTCAGATACGGCAACGCATGGCGGCAGCACGTGACCGTCAGAAAGCCTATGCAAACAAGCGCCGGAAACCACTCGAGTTCCAAGTTGGGGATCGAGTGCTACTCAAAGTTTCACCCTGGAAGGGTGTGGTTCGTTTTGGCAAACAGGGCAAGCTCAATCCGCGATATGTCGGACCGTTCGAAATCATTGAGAAGATAGGCAAAGTAGCCTACAAACTAAACCTGCCCGCAGAACTTAGTGCAGTTCACAACATTTTTCACGTGTCGAATCTGAAGAAATGTCTGTCAGATGAGACCCTCATAGTTCCTTTGAAGGAGCTCACTATCGACGATCAGTTGCGATTCATCGAGGAACCAGTTGAAATCACGGACCGGGACGTTAAGGTCCTCAAGCACACCAGAATACCTCTTGTTCGAGTTCGTTGGAACTCCCGTCGTGGCCCAGTGCTTACCCGGGAACGAGAAGATCAAATGAAACTCAAGTATCCCCAGTTATTCGGAAACAGTGCAACCACTACTGAGGCTGAAGCTACTACAGAATTTCGGGATGAAATTCCAAATCAACGGGGGGATGGTGTGACACCCCAGTAAAACCAGTAAACTACACAACACAACTAGCTTCCTCAGTAACCGCATGCTAAATTTCAGGATGGAATTTCTTTCAAGTTGGGGATAATGTGACAACTCGAGTTTCTGAGATTCCATCTTCGCATTATTGCACGTTAATTGTTTAGATTGTTTGTTTACACAACTTGTTTGTTCACGATTGTACACGTTTGTATTATGTTAAAATCGTATTGTGATTTATATGATTTATATGGTGTGTAGATTAAGTGTGTATGTAATATATGTTTTGTTTAATATCATGCTTAATATCAACAAACTTGGAACCCACGAAATCACCCCCCTAGTCGAAAACACCCTCACTGATGAAAACACATATGTGTTTTCGTCCACATGTGGCCAACGAAATCAGATGGGCTTTAGGCCCAGTAGTGAATCAATGTTATAAATTCCCTTTAACTGCTTGAAACGTGTATTCTAACGAAACCCTAAATCCTCTCTAAGTGGGCGACGGCAATTGTCATCTTGGAATCGTTCCGATCTATTGTTCCAGTCATCATCCATCTCGGTTAGTAAACATCGTGACTTGTTTTATTCCTGCTAGCAGCACATGTGTGATGTTTTGAAAGTGTAGTTAATTAGATATGGAACACTACATGATTGACGGCCATTGTATTTATATGTGCATATGATTGTCTGTAGTCATGTGATTATTATTATTATGTGTCTTTAGAATGGTTATAACAGGATAGTGCTCTCGTTAATCAATGACTAGGGTTTCAACGCAAACTGAATATAATTAGACGTAACAGGTGGAATGTGGTTGATGAATCATGATGGTTTCGTTGACTTATTTGCGGTGGACTGATATGGTTGTGTTAGTAACTATGCATGATAATGAAATTATATTATTCATTGTAATGGTCAGCTAAGACCGAAGGAATTGACAAATTCAACAAAGAGGATTAGAACCAAATGCATGCAATTGTCTGACAACTAGTTTAATTGCTATTGGACCTTTTAACAATGATGGTTATCTTATTGAGTTAGTGGGCCGAAATGGCACATGCAAATATCAAAGTTCATTAATTGCTTTATCACATGTGCCTTCACATTAATTGCTTTATCACATGTGTTAATGATTGGCACATGAAATTGAATGGTATGTTAGTGACAGATTTCGATGTCTGTATATGTGCATGGAGTCAAAGTATGATTTATAATCAATGTTGAAAATGAACATGGCGGCCATGTGATCAAATCAAATCATATAGGCATTTAGAGATGTTGTCAGTAGGGATATCATGTGCATTGAATGATGAGTTGCATGATTCAATTACTCCTTAGATTTCATGATTTAATTGATGTTCGGATCTCTGATATAAACACTGAACACATGATTTGGATTTATGCTTGAACCAAATACCTTAACAGTTTATATATATATATATACTTTGTTTGGGTTGATGTTTGTTACTTATTCGATACTGTATGTTCATGAATGATACGTGAACTATGTGGATATAAACTGATTGTGAATACGTGCATAATTATAGGCCTTGACCGATTAATTGGAACCAAGTAATTAATCAAACCGAGCAAACCAACGTGAGTTCACACTCTTACCAAGGCATGGGATTCCCGGGGTTGGGAATGGGATTGAATGATTACTTGTACTTACATCACTACTGAAATACGTACCATTGACCTCGTTAGGTGTAGGACACCTATAGATACAGCTAGACTAGTAAAACACGGGAATCCCCCACTAATCTTCGCACACATGCCTGGGAGACCGCGATACAAATGCTAATCTTCGCAAACATGTCTGTGAGACCGCGATACGAATACTAATCTTCGCAAACATGTCTGGGAGACCGCGATACAAATACAAATACAACTAGTCTAGGATACATGGGAAACCCCCACTAACCTTCGCACACGTGTCTGGGAGACCGCGATACGAATTAATACGATACCTGGTAAAAGCGAACAAATGATTTACGAACGAATACTATAACTAAACAACCAACTGTGAACTCGCTCAACTTTGTTGTTGACTCGTTGTTACATGCCTTGCAGGTCGTTAGGTACTCATGGAGCTTGCACGGGGAGGCACAGTTGTTGTGGGACATGGATCGAGGATGCCATGTTAAACATTTATGACATTTCAAACTTATTACTTATGATGGGTTTTACATTTATGCTTTCGCTAAACACTTAACTATGCTTTGGTTTTTATCACCTTTCATATTGTTTGGTTGAATTATTTTTACTACATACATTGTTCAATATGATTGGTGGCTTGATCCTGGTCAGTCACGCCTCCAAGCGGTGATACTCCGCGTGTGGATTTTGGGGGTGTGACTGGTTACTCTACTTCTTGAACCGTTTGTCGATTCCAAACCAGGATAATCTTCATACACTATTGATGAACGAAGCTCACAAGTCTCATTATTCTATCCATCCTAGTGCAGACAAAATGTACATGGATCTTCGTACCCAGTATTGGTGGTCGGGTATGAAGAAAGACATAGCCTTGTACGTATCCAAATGCCTTACTTGTCTTAAGCTCAAGGCAGAACATCAAGGTACTTCTGGTTTTCGTGAACAACCAAAAAATCCGGTATAGAAATGGGAGAACATTGCTATGGATCTCATCACTAAACTACCGCGCACTTCTAGAGGTCATGATGCCATTTAGGTAGTCTTGATCGTCTAACAAAGTTAGCACACTTTTTTCCGATTCGTGAGGATCTATCTGCTGACAAACTCGCTAAGATCTATGTTAATGAGAAAGTATCTCATCATGGTGTTCCTTTGAACATCATATCATATAGTGATGCTCGTTTCTCATCCCACTTTTGGAAAACCATGCAATCTACCATGGAACCAAACTCAATCTGAGCACTGCTTATCATCCTCAAACGGATGGATAATCCAAAAGGACGATCCAAACACTTGAGGATATGCTTAGAGCATGTGTGATCGACTTTGGTAGCACTGCATCTACCTTTGATCAAATTCTCCTACAACAATAGTTATCACTCCAGCATCAACATGGCTCCTTTGGAAGCTCTAAACGGTCGAAAATGTCGTTCACCTATCTGTTGGAGTGCAGTTGGTGAAGCTCAGCTCACCGGACCTGAAATCATTCTGGAAACAACAGAAAAAGTCAAGAAAATTCGTGATAACCTTTTGACAGCTAAAAGCCATCAAAAGAGTTATGCGGAAAAACGACGCAAGCCCTTGGAATTCCAAGTTGGTGATCATGTCCTTCTCAAGGTATTCCCTTGGAAAGGATTTTTTAGATTGGAAAGAAAGGAAAACTTGCATCTCGATATGTAGGACCATTTAAGATCGTTGAGAGGATCAGAAAGGTGGCTTACAAACTTGACCTACCACCTGAACTTGGGAACGTTTACCCAACATTCCACGTGTCTATCTTGAAAAAGTGTTTAGCTGATTAAAACCTCCACATCCCTCTCAATGAAATTCGTATTGATAACACTATGCACTTTGTCGAGAAACCTATGGAGATATTGGACCGTGAAGTCAAGAAACTCAAGCACAGACGAATATTGATTGTTAAATTTCGCTGGGAATCCTAACATGACCCAGAATTTACTTGGGACCGAGAGGATAAGATGAAAGTGAAATACCCATATCTTTTCTCATAAGTTTCCTCTAATTAAATTTCGGGACGAAATTTCCTAAAGTAGGGGAGACTGTTACATTTTCACTCTTTACACATTTTTAATCATTGTACAAATTTGATCATTTTCGTATTCAATAAAATGTTATATTTTATTTACGAAACGCGTAACCGTGCAATCGAACGAAACGATATCCACGAAAATTCTGGAACAAATTCTGAGTTATACGTGCCTTACGACCTTTATATAACCTAAATATTAGGTTAAAAAGGATTAAAAAATAACAAACCGCGATAATACAAGTCCAGGGGCCAAATTTGCCAAAATTTGAAACTTCTGCCTAGCTCTAAGGCACACGGACTGTAAGCCAAAGAGCCATACGGTCCGTAAGGACCTACCAGATCTGAAGAACTGGCAGCTGGCTATTCTTCTACATTTCCTCTCCCCCAAGTCATGAGTTTTACCGCTTCTCACCTGCTTTGGACACCTGGGAGGAGACTAAGCATTGCCATAACATCTGGATGGGCACTTGGAACGATTTGGTGGCCTCTTGATCACTATAAATAGGTGATCAAAATCCTCATTTCAACTTTCTCATTTCAAAAATTCTTTCTCTATACCTTGGAGCTTGTTTCCAGCTAATCGGAAGCCTCCTATCTGAAGTTCTGAAAGTAAGTACTTTTCTTAGTTCTTTCATTATTTTGGCTATTTTGAGCCAAAATTCAAGTAGTTTAACTTTCTGTTTGACTTTCGATTCTGAACATTTTTTGTCAAGTCAAAGTTCAATTGAACTTTGCAACATGATCGTAATCACAAATGTATAAATCCCTTGTGATTGCACCTTCTGATTACCATGTTTAGTAGGCAAGATGGCGAGTCAAAGTTTTATGACTTAAAAGTCAAAATGTGCAAAAGTGCATTTTACGACGAAAACGTTTTTGGGTATTAAAACTTAAATTTTTTACACCAAATCAGTTTTATAACATTATTAGACATGTTCAAACATGTCTAACTCGTCATTTCTAGTTTAGTGCTTTTTATTTACTTGAAAATCGAGCGGTTTGACTACCGCTTTAACTTTCGAATCTGACCCTTTTGGTCAATCTTAGGATTCGACCAAGTGCATTTGGGTGACCACATTATTATAGGGAATAACCCTATGAGGTTATACCTTATGGTCATGTCGTTTGGTTAGTTATATGTCTAGTCGATTTTATGTTGTTTTAACTTTTCGAAAATACCCTTTTGGTGCATAAAATGGTTTTAAGCATATAAGACCAAAGTTTTGACATCTGAATTGGTGTTGCAACATAATCGAACTTGTTTTAACATGTTAGACTCGTCATAGGACTTATTTAACTATCTAAACCCGCAGTTACGCTTACTACCCGTTAAAGTGGCGTAAACCACTTTAACGAGTCATAACGGGTCAACGCACTTAGAAACTCGTCCAAATCAAAATGTAGGGTCTAATGAACCATATTACACGAGGTCCTTCTCTCTTGTGGTTTATAAACCTCATTCTATCTGAATCCTCCGATTAAAGTCTCGACACACTATCCGACGCATTAGGACACACTTCAACTTTGTTTATTCAATTGAATGAGGACACATACGCAATCCCAAGTGAGTACATAGCTCCCCTCTTTTACGTATTCTAAATGTTTTGGGGTGACTCATATGTGCTAAACCATTTTCAAGTTTTCAAAACAAAGTCATTGGTTTATATATAACAATACGATTTCAATAATGTGGTAAACTTGTTGGTGCCTTATCCATAACACGAATGACATTCATTAGCTTTGGCTGAGCCGAACAATAGTATGTTATGGTACCATAGGACTGATAATCAGGTTACTAGATTTTCCACTTGATTGTGGGAAGTTTGGGGAACGACATAAATTGTTTATTTAACAAACTCTTTGGTGGTTTGTTAGTCGATTTAAAGAGACCCTTTGGTGGTCTAGACGTGTCATCACAGGTTTGAATGTATTCATTAAAGAACGACCACAATTTTCACAATTTAAACACGGGCGATTAGTTTATACAAAACAAGGACAATTGATTTATAACACGGACGATTGATTTATAACACGGACGATTGGTTTATAACACAGACGATTGATTTAAACATGGACGATTAGTTTATAACACGGACGGTTGGACGATTGGACGATTGGTTTATGGTAAGTAATTCAGATAATGAGACGGGTGTAATATGATAAAAGCATGGTGGATATGCTGCTGTTACTTCCTATATATAAGTGCTTTTATTGTATTAAATATCGTAGCTATCCAAATTAATTCAACAAGGACAAATGGTTTTGGAACGAAGTCACGGACGATTTTCAATTAAAGATATAAACCATACAATGTCTTCTTTTAAATCGATTTATTACTCGGTTTAACAAAAGAAATGCTTTGGTCAAGATTCATGGCTACAAGGTTTTATAACTTGAACCAACTTGTTTAGTTGGTTAAATATATTTCAATACCAAACACTCATTGATACAACATTTTCATTTATCGACTCTTGTAGTCGGATGAGGTATTGCAATACAAACACAAAGCCATGAATTTGACACACACAAAACCTATGTACTCGCCGACTTTTTATATTGACTGTTTTGTCACATATGTTTCAGGAGCTAATGTTTGATGATTTAAATGCATGATAGACGTAGGATTTACACGGGCCTTAGTTACCTTAAAACTTGAAAGACAATTTGTTTGTATTTTGTTCATGTTATCCAAAGACAATGTAAATCTATTAATGAAATAAAACAAAACCTTATGTACCATGTGTTGTGAAAATTCCTGTAACGTGACTCCCCGATGTTTCCGTCACGGTTTGTTGTATTACGCAATCATGGTGTTACAGAGATTGGTATCAGAACCATGGTTATAGGGAATTAGGTTATTAGTAATACTTTTTACCTAGACTATAACCTTTCTATGACCTTAACGCAAGATAACTTGTGCTAAGATTTTAATACAATACCATCACCTATCCTTAGGTGATTATCAAAACAATACAAAAGTCACAAATCCTTTCCAAAAATTTTACAAGAAATCAATCATCTATTCTTAGATGATTTGTTTTAAGGCTTTAAGCCTTCAAAGTTTTCAAAATCTCATCAAAGTTTGGGTTTTAATAATGTGAACGCGTGCAATCTGGAAGGGTTGATGTCTGTACCCTGAGTTTTTTGTCTAAGGCTAGAGTGTTCGTACAATCCGCATTATCGGACCATTCACTCTTACCTGAGAACTCTTGGGGTGAGTGTCCACTTATAGGCTAAAGCATGTCTTCATGATACATTATAAAGACCCATTTACTTTGATTAGCCAATGTGTCGTTTGTTTGTTTTTAGTAACGAACAAATGATCGCAATCCATACGTTTCATCGATATTTTTAACTTCTCTTTTGATTATCCAACGTCAATCCCACACGTTTTCTCTCATATATTTTTTCTCTTTTAGAATGTCTCCTCGACGCAATGCTACTCAAGATGCCGATATGGCGGCAATGATCGCTCAGCAGATAGTTGTTGTACTCCCAAACCTCGTGACCCAACTAAACCAAGCCAACAACGACAATGCACCTGCTCCGTGCAACTATAAACAATTCAATTCGGCTAAACCACTCAACTTTATTGGTTCTGAAGGAGCTACTGGGCTCCTACAATGGTTTGAGAGTCTCAAGAGCACATTTCGCCATATTCAGTGTCCCAATGAGCGCAAAGTAGAGTTTGCATCGAGTGTATTCCAAAAGAGAGCACTCACATGGTGGAACAAAATTACGAGGGATAAGGGTGCTGATGTAGCAATGCCTCAGACATGGGAAGAGCTTAGAGCTCTCATGATGAAGGAATTTTGCCCATGCCACGAACAAAGGGCACTTGTGAACGAATTCAACATCTTAAAAAAGATAGTGGAGAACATCATGCCTATACAGACCGTTATAAGGAGCTGAGTTTGCTATGTCCCACCATGGTCACGCCTTTGGATAAGGCAATTGAAAAGTACATAGATGGCCTCCCTGGCCTAGTTCAGGACATAGTCACTGTTAGCAATCCCGCTACAGTTAGACAAAAGCTATTGAGCTAGCAGCTACCCTGACTGACTCACAAGTCAAGAAGGGTAAACTCTTTCGCAAAGGTGACAAGAAACAAGCTTCCAAGACCAAACAGGAGAAACCTAAGGAAACCAAAGCCGAACCTTCCAAGAAATCGAGGAAGCGTAAGGCTTCACAAAACTTTGCTGTGTTACTCAACCCAACCAAGTCGCTCATAACCAACCAACTCAACCTCCTGCGATGAAACCATATGCTGGTATTGCACCGTTTTGCAACCGGTGCAATGGTCACCACCAAGCTCACCAACAGTGTCGTCAATGTATTTCATGTGGACGACTCGGTCATTTGGCCAATGTCTGTCGATTTGTCCCGAATCAAGCTAACCCGAACCCTGTTCAACCTCAAGGAAACCCTACCAGACCTCCATTCCCACCTGGATCTTGCTACAACTGTGGGGAGATAGGTCATTTCAGAAACAACTGCCCGAAACTTGTTAACGTAAATCCAGATCGTGGATACGCATTCAACATCAATGCTAACGAGGCTCGTGCTGATAACGAAGTAGTCAACGACACGTTCCTTGTTAACAATCATCATGCTTCTGTTCTTTTTTATTCAGGTGCCAATAGAAGCTTTGTATCCCTAGCGTTTGAACCTTTGCTTTCAATGCCTAGAACTAAACTAGGAAAGCCCTTAACATTAGAAATAGCTAGTGGTGAACCTCTTGTGCTCGACTCTGTCATTAGCAGCTGCCAATTGAACCTCAATAACCATCTTTTTCCCATTGACCTCATGCCAATGCAACTCGGGAGTTTTGACAATAGCTAGTGGTGAACCTCTTGTGCTCGACTCTGTCATTAGCAGCTGCCAATTGAACCTCAATAACCATATTTTTCCCATTGACCTCATGCCAATGCAACTCGGGAGTTTTGACGTCATCATATGAATGGACTGGTTAACCAAACACCATGCTGAGGTGATTTTGTTTTGACAAGATTGTTCGCATGCCTCTTTCCTCTGGTGAAATCTTAGAGGTTCGTGGAGGGAAACCCACTAGTAGCCTAAAACTTATGACTTGTACTCAAACCCAAAAATGCCTACGAAAGAATTATGTAGCCTTCTTGGCACCTATAGTAGGGGAGAAAGGCAGGAGCAAGAGTATTCAAGACATACCCATTGTTTGAGATTATCTTGAGGTGTTTCCTGAAAAACTACCTGGTCTACCTCCAGCACGACAAGTCGAGATTCATATAGAACTTATACCTGGTGCCAACCCAATTTCTAAATCCCCGTACCATCTTGCACCGTCTGAGATTCTAGAATTGCTAAAACAACTCCAAGAACTTTCGGACAAAGGATTTATCCGTCCAAGTTTCTCCCCCTGAGGTGCTCCTGTGCTATTTATGAAGAAGAAGGATGGGTCCTTTTGTATGTGCACCGATTATCGTGAGCTCAACAAACTCACGATTAAAAATTGATATCCCCTACCTCATATTGATGATCACTTTGACCAATTACAAGGTGCTACATGCTTCTCGAAGATCGATTTGCGTTCTGTGTGACGTCCCGGAAAATCAGGTATCTTTCCTGATTCTTTTTGCGTGTTACTTGTTTATGAAATACGTGTTTACTTAGAAATTGCGTGTGTTGCGGATAAATTAGTGGCGTGTTATTCGTTTATATTTCGTTAACATAAAACTTGACTCTCATAACCGAATTGTCATTATGTGAATTAAGCGGAAACTAAAACCGAAACCGAACATTGTGATATGTTATTTTGCTAAACTTACTAGGAACCGAAACCCGTTACCTAGTGACCCAAAAACCAAACCCACCCATTTCCCCACACCAAATCTCGGCCCAAGCATCACCAAACCAACCCACCACCCCCTTCACCCCTTCCTTGCGGCCCATCTAACCCAAGTCGCCGAATACCCCCTTGTTTTATATTACGTGCATGTATGTATGGAGGAGAAAACAAAAAAAGAAAAGAAAAAGAGAAACCCTAATCTTGTGGTTATGTGCGACGACAGAGGATAAGCGCCCCCCCTCTTTTGCATCGATCACCCATCTCTCACCCTCTAGTCCTTCCTCCTCCTCAAGCCCAAACCACCGAACAACTAATCTGAGTCATCGGAGAAATTATGGAATACGAAGAAAACACACCACCGTGGGCGGCGGCGCCACCGACAACCATGGCAGTGGCGGCAACAGCAGCGGTGATGACGGATGGAGCCGCCGATAAGCTGGTGGTTCGGTTCGAACAAGTGGCGGCAATTAAAGCTGGAATGATGACGATGCGACGACGTCGGGTCCGAGATGAAATAGGTAAGTTGTTTATGTGTACCGTATGGTGCGCGTTATCCAGTCGTGTGCTTTCAGTATGTAGTCTTGTGTTAGTCTGTTATTTGCAATTTGAATACATAGTATGCTGATATGAATTCTTGTAGCTGTTATCCGTTTGTTCACCCCAAAATTAATTCGTCCCTTCTTGTCTGCGTGAAATAAGGCTGCACCCAAAAAGTCCCCAAACTTTGTGATGTTGACTTTTCTAAAACCAAACCTCCTCTCACGTGACTTCCCCCAAGGTTCTTTCTAAATAATGATTGTGCTGTTTTATTTTTTAATTAATGTTATTGTTTCCCATGCGTGGAAAAGTCTGCTGTCAACATATGATATTAACGATAATGTGATTTTAATAATGAGTTAATGATGAATCCATGAATAACTGTGATGATATTAGTGAATGTGTGTATGCATGTTAGTATAACATACAATGATTGTTACTAGTACAACTACTTACTAAATACGTGTTAAGATATATGTAACTGTTACGTGATTACTTGTATGCCGTCCTAACAAGTGGTAACCATAATAGGGTGTGATTGACCAACTTAGGGCAAACGCTTTATTTACCGAGCAAAGCAAAGGTGAGTTCACACACTTTCCACAAGGCATGGGATTCCCAAGGGTTGGGAATGGGTAAAGGATTGAAACTGAAACTGCGTGATCTCCTGGTTTGGAA
Source organism: Helianthus tuberosus (assembly GCA_030545235.1). NCBI lineage: Eukaryota > Viridiplantae > Streptophyta > Magnoliopsida > Asterales > Asteraceae > Helianthus > Helianthus tuberosus. The sequence goes on from JARYGA010054248.1 coordinate 124,256, forward strand.
CACGTACACACCCTCTTTATTGAAGGGTGACAACCTGTGATAAGTATTTAATCGAAACCTCCGTAATCTCCTGGTTTGGAGATTACGTACACACCCTCTTTACTGAAGGGTGACAACACGGATACTAGACCAAAACTTTCTATCATGAAGTCCCTCCTTTTATATCGACTTAATCGCCGGGCCAATGGCGAGCGGGTCATTAGTTAGATAGCGCTATTTAGGTTTGACAAGCCTCACACCGTTCCGCAGAGGACGGGCGTGAACTAATGGATCTGGGCACTAGTCAATGATGATAGACATTGACGTCAGGGCATCAACTTACTTTAGTCAGTGGTCGATATGGTAAACGGGTCTAGTGGTTCACATGGGGAAGCCCCCACTGGTTATGTTTTGGGAAAGAAGGAATTGGTTAATCATATTTTCAACTATGGGGTAACCCCCACGGCAAGTAAGCCAGCTAAAGAAAAACTATGTTTTTGAAACAACTTAAACGAACACCTAACTGTGAACTCGCTCAACTTTGTTGTTGATTCGTTGTTACATGCCTTGCAGGCCTTTAGGTGCATATTGTTGGAACTTGCTGTTTGGGATGCTGGAGTGGTCATGGGTCGAGATACGTGGAATCGCAACACAAGTCTAATGGCTTACTTGCGCGTGGTTTATATAACATTTAACAAATGAATTATGCTTTCGCTGTGTACTATGAGTTATATGTAACGTTTTGAAATACTTTCTGTTAATAAAT